>VZRN01003942.1:330087-362027 GCA_013397935.1 Dasyornis broadbenti
GCCAGAAATATTTGGCTCTTTGCCCAGGTATTGTACATATCATAAAACATATCTTTCTGCATTTTCAAAGCAGTGTGTTCCTTTAAATATACCTGACAGCTCTAAGTGTTTTGGCACCACATGTACTTTTGCAATGAGTTTTGGGTAAATCTAAAACTTCAGTCATTCACTCACCAGTTTCTGAGCCACGCAGCCCAGCTAAGCCTGTAGTTTTCTGGAAAAGTGGATAAAATCTATGGACAAGGGCAATGTCTGCTCTATAGGGCTTGCCTCTACAACACAGGAATACAGAACATGGAGTAGGCAGGATGCTGAACATAAATCATGGACGTAAACTGTGCATATATGGTGCTGCCAGTGTATTCTCTGCACAGGCATAACCGAGTTGATGCTCCCTCAGCACAAAGACTCACAGTGCATGTAATGCAGGGCCAGTCCCCAAGTGTGTGGTGACTACAGAACTATCAGATCTCTCATGCACACAGAGATCAGCTCAGTGTGAACAGCACATCTCTGAGACAAAATGAACCACTGCAATCTTGCCCAGTCACACAATGGAAGGCAGCCTTTAAACACTCTTAGAGTCAACTTTATCACTGGTGGAAAGCACTTTTCTGTTTTAAAACACACCATGACTCTTCAAGAGTGCTCTATTCAGTCAGGTATATACCCCAGGCATCTATTTTCATTGTTTTTCCATGGTTCAGAAGAGACGAGGGTATTTCAGGGCATACCAGGAATAAGGCAATACTTTTGATCCTGAAGAACAAAAGGCCAGCATTAACCTATGTGCAAAGACAGGAGAGCTGACAAAATGGTGGGGGGGTGGGAGTGGGGGAGAGAGAGAGAATCTGGCAGACCTTTGAAGTAATCCAAGGTCAAAAGTTTCCCCTTAAGAATACGTGAGCAATGTGAACTTACCGTACCCAGGAAGCCACCTCACAAGGTAAGCACTTTCAGAAGACAAGTTCTTGAAACTCTTCATCGTGTCAAAGGTTGAAATGAGCAAAGTGGCAGCTGGTTTAAGGCATTTCTCCTTTGAAATTTCTGAACTTCCTTAATTTTCTGAGACATTTTGCAGATAATGCCAACAGTCCCCTTGGTATATCAAAAAAAAAAAAAAAAACAACCTGCACCCTTGAAATAAATAAAGGGATTCAAGTTAAACTTCAAGGAAAAGAAAAACCAGAAAAACCCTCTCCACTGGCCCCACAAAAAAAAAAAAAAAAACCAACAAAAAAAAAACACAACAGTGGTCAGATACTTCTAAAAATTTAATGTGACTTGTGAATCCAAAAATGTGAGCTATCAAAATTGCCCATTAGAACACAATCAGAGAGTGCTTTAGAAATAGCTGAAGCATTGAACACTTTTCCACCCATCAGGCGCTCATTATTTGCCTCAGCTGAATTGCCAGAGCAGCTTCCATGAACTTGCCAGTGCCCACCCTGCTCACATCACTCTCCAAGCAGTTTATGCTGAGAGGGTAAATTCACACTGAAGCTGACAGTGGGTATGGACACAAATCCTTTTAGCAATTTAGCAAAGAGTTAATGATGGTTACCTGAAAGTAACCAAAACTTCCTCCCATTTTAAATTGTAGAATTTTGTACTTTTATATACAAACGTGAGAAAATTCAGACTTATGGGAACAATAGTAACAACACTTCCAAACAGCAGTCGCTTAAATAGACACACATTGTTTCCATTTATTAAAACCAAAGTTAGTATTTTCACTTTTACCATCACTAAATCAATAGGATATTAAGAACAGGAAAACTCTTAAGCACATGGATAGGACCATTAGATTAGGCCTGTTCACACAAGTAATACAATTTCCCACTAACTGAAGTACTTAAAATAGTACCTACAATTAGAAAAGAAACAAAGAGAGGAAGTTCCTTAAAATGAAAGCTTGAAGGGACATAAAGTATACAGCAGATACACTATCAGATTTCTTCATATGGAGGCACTGCTGCAACAGTGTTGTTTCTTCAAAGAGATAACCCCTCAACAACATAAAAATATACAGATTTTCAAACACAGTGAAATATTTTCTAATACGAACATCCTAAAAAGAGGAAATCAATAAATGGCATGAAAAACTTCAAAGACGGACCTCCTGTCAATGACAGAGGTTCTTCAGCAATGTAAAGTCTTTGAAGAAGGACTCCCAGTGCTGGGAAACCTTTGAAGTGACAGAAAGCAGACATTTATAATTACAGAAAGGTGCGGTGTCCAGCAGAGATAGTAAAAAGATATAACTGGGGTATGTGTGGGGGAGGCTGAGCGGTGGCTTGGGCCCTGAGTGACCCTGATCACTTGAAGCCCAAAAGCCTGCAAGGTCAAGCCTATATCCATATGAAAGAGACAATTTGTGAATTGGAGATGTGGGTAGGGCTTAGAAACCAAATTACTGCAGCTTTCACACTTCTGGCATATGTTTATGAAACAAGGCATCTCTCTTTTCTCACTACCTCAGATTCCAGGACACACACACCCACACAGCCCTTTCTCACTTTGCAGCCTACAGTTCCCCTGAGGAGAGAGTGAGGCTTGTTGTGTCCATTGGCTCAGAAGCTGGCTTAAAGTGAGCCAGTCGAGCTTTACTTATATTTCTCTACATGGTTTTGATGCGTCTATCACTCCTGAAATTTTTGCTTCTGTCTTCCCCCTGCTTTCTGATTATTTCTTTATAAAGCGCTATGGAAATCCAGAGAAGTGAAAAATTATATTCTGGAAGAAAACTGAACTGTGTGGATTCTGGAGTTCTTTGCATTCTTGTTTGCTTGAAAGGGAAAATGTGAAAGTTTAATTTACATTAATAGATTTTTATCTTCCCCTCAGATTACGAGGCAAGCCTCTACTTGGAGCAGAGCAGGGTCTGCCCATACTCTGAGCAGTCAGAGAGCAGAAGTCATTTTAGCATGGTATTGAGCTCACACTTGTGTGCCCAGCTGAGAGACAGAGCAAATGGCTCACACTTGTCCTAAAGCACAGGGTCCTAAAGCACAGAGTCAGGTCTCTTGCTTATACCCCAAAGATCACGTAGCTACATCCCAAACATTCCTTTTTAGTTATTTCCCTGTCTGCGACATGGTGAAAAAATAGCATTTACAGGGGAAAAAAAAAAAANAGAATTTAAAGGGGAAAAAAAAAAAAAAAAAAAAAAATCAGCATCTGATGCCAGCCAAGATTTCCTGGGAAGATGAAATGAAAGACAAGTGAATCAGCAGATGTTGCCACCTTTTTTGAACTCAGGTGTTCTTTCTTGTGTAAGACCAGGATCTGGAAGCCGGACTGCTCACAGTGGGTTGAAATGGGTCCCCCAGTCAAGAGGTCTGTATTCCTCTGCCCTGGTGTGAGGAGGACACGAGAGAATCCTCTTCCTCAATGATCTAGAGCTCCACCAGTGAGTCTCAAATCCATACAGTCCTTTGGCAGGCGGAAAGTGGGCTACCAAGAGGCAAACACCAGCTCCCACAGTCTTGCATAGCAAAGTACTTCCAAGCAAAGGCTGGTAAAAGAGGGCCCTTTTTAAATCCTGAAATAAACACAACAATGATGCTTGATAACTTTTACACACACATGGCATCCACAGATTTCAAACCAGCGAGTAACCGAATTTACGAATGGGAAAAACTGAGGCCCTGGACAGAAATTCAGGCTGGCTTTGTAGAAAATGAAGTCTTAGCACAAATATACCAACATTTAGTAATGCAGGAAATTTGGAGCACTCAGCATTGAGTCTATTTTTGTCTTCACACAACCTTCAGCTCCAGGTTAAGGTCGGAACTGGAGAAAATAATACCAAAGCCCAATGCAGTCTTCAGAGAATTGCTGAAGCTTATTTTGTTGAACTCTGCTTTTGCTGGCCAGACAGCAACCATGTAATTAGGATAACTACGCAATAGTGTTTTTAAGGGAGAGCTGTAGAGAAAAACTCAAACAGTACATATAAAAGCACTGTATTTGTTTTCTCATGCATCAACAATTTAGGTTTTCTTCTGTTCAGGAGGTTGGCCTGAAGGGAATGGAAATCACAGAGATTATTACCTTTTTATAACTATCTTTCTAAAAGTTATGGCATCGGCTACATGAGGTGTGTAGTAAAAAGGAAAAAAATCCTAAATACCAATGGAGAGACCGTATGGAAACTCAGAAGCAATTATCATGCAGACAAAATTTTTAAGAGTAGTGATGAAATTAAGCATTATTGCCAGAAGATGTTTACTAAAAATATCTTTCAGGTCTTTCAAAATATTGCTTGGAGGATTTGGCATGACAAAGAAAGCAGATGTCAGATAACACATAAGACATCAAGTAAACAATAATATATTCTGAGCTTAAGAGTCCTGCTGGTGATATGGGACAAAAATATACTTGGGCAATCTGAAATAGCTTTTAAATAAAACAAAACCAAAACAAATTGAGATGTTTTGAAGTGCCTACATAACATGTAAATTTTGTGCTACAAAAAGTTAGGCAATAGACAGGATAAACTCAGCAAAAACTGATATTACCCAAATGCAACAGATAAGTGGAAATTGTTTTCTCATGTGTAGTATTTGCTATCAGTGTAATATGCATTATAAGATTCATACCATCTAAATCAAGGTACATTGTGCTGTTTATACCACAGCTGTTAAAGGCCAACACTTTCATAAAACAAGCCCCCTAAATCCACAGCTGGACATCATTAAAAGAGGAGGGTGCACAAGTAAAGAGCTTTTCAAACTGCAAAGTAAGGATATCTTCCTCATGGCTGCAGAATGATGATCCATTTGCCTGCTTAGCAGTGCCATGTTCTGTGTGTTCTGACATAAGACACAACATGGCAAGATCCACACCCATTCAGATACCTGTCTTTTCTCCTTTTGACCCTGTTACTGGGCTCCTTCAGGAGTCAAATACAAGATGTTCCTTATTCTCACATCCTCGATTCTAGGATATTTCTGTAGTTTAGCAGAACACACATTACTAAGAGCAGCAGCTTTCCCCCTGGGTAGAATGAGGACACAGCGTCTTCTGATGATTCCAACGGCAGCAGCAGTGCCCCTTGGAAAACAGCACGGTACCAGAGGTCATTGTACCAACACAGCCACTTGGGTTATGCCTTATTTGTAAATAAGACCAGAGAAACACAAAATCATGTTTGGTGCACTAATTACATAGAGGGACATCCTGTACTGCAAGAAAGGGATCTCAGTGACCATCCAGTGAGGAAGCAGTAGTGAAGTCTTAAAAATAGGAACCAAAACACCCTGAATTTAATAATATAAAACAAACTAAGCAGAGAGTACTATGATTCAGAAGAGGGAGGTTGGAATACCACCAGTACCAGAATTTCTGTCAAATGGAAAAACTTCAATGCTCATTTCAGGGGCAGACAACCACTATCATTAGTGTTACAGGTAACAGGAACTTAAACAACAGGCTTGGTGGCAATATAGGAGGGACTACCTTACTCATGTATTGAAAAGGAAAAAATTGTCACATTTGGCCATAATCTAAAGATTAAGAGCGAAATTAGCATAGAATGACCCAAAGTTACATGCCTGGTTGATATTCTAGGTTTTTGCTGTAGATGATAATAAGTTCGGTGTGTTTGCCAAGATGTCATCTTTATCATATTCCTTTTTGCTGTTCTTTCCTTATATTTTCCCTAAGAACACAAGAATCAGATTTATGAAAAATGTATGCTGTTGTCAAGTACATACAAGTAATTTCTGTGAAGTCTTAACTAAGAAGGACTTATCTGCCAAAATTTAAGTATATGTTTGTTTTTAAGCACTTTTTATTTTCATTCTACTGTGGGAATCATCAAAATATGATAATATATTGTTTAAATTCTAAGCTTCAAATATAATAAACTAATCTGAGACAGGACTAATGCTGAGAACTCAGTAATTCTTCTTATACCCATTGCATTTCAGGCACCTCTCAAGCTCCAAAATACATTTCAGATTCTAGAGATGTGTCACAAAAATACCAAACAACCAAAACACAGACTTTTAATTTTTTTCAAATATCAATCATAATAAATTGCTTACTTCATTAAATAGCCTTTTCCAAACATGCAGGAGCTGCACACAATTAAATATTGAAATGCTGTATTAGCAGCTGACAGTGTAAACATATAACAAGCAGACATTATGAAACTTCTTCAACAAAGAGTCATAGCATGTATTTAATTCTATCAGGTGACATACAGGTCCCATAATACATTATTTTAAAAAAAGTATTGCTAAGAAAGAAGGACATGGGTGACACGTAGTATTCTTTATGCAGCAAATCACAAACAGGAGAGAATCCCTTGCTCTGACAAGTGTGTCACGTTACAGCCTTATCCTGCAAAAGGTGAAATCCAAAATAAGTAATTGTAAAACTAATTTTATCAATATTAATTAAGCCTACTTCTGAATATTAACTGCTTGACAGGATTGACTCGATATATGAAATAGAACCGAAAGGAGAGGATAAAAGTCACCATGGAACAGAAAATGTTAATCAGTTTAGTTGCAGCTTTCTCAGGACTTTTGCTGTTCCTGGCTCCAGTCTTTGTGTCCTCTGCAAGACAAGCAAGTGTTTGAAGTGAAAAGCAGTGGACAAGAGTAAGACTTCAAAGACCACAGCATCAAGATTTCTATGGCTTTTCAGGCATTAAGTATTAAATGGATATTCATCTATTTAGCAGTGAAAAGGAAGCAAAAGATGTCAGATATGATATGGGACAGACAGATACCAGAACTTTCTGGAACAGCAGACAGACAAGCAGGACGTAGTAAAGCTTCTCAAATGGCACTAAACTGCTGTGTGGAGGCAACTGAATGCTCCCGCACCTCATGGCATGTGGGGACTCAGCTGTGAAGTGCAACCCAGAAAATCCCTCAAAGTCCCTGGAAGCACTGATGTGTTTTGTCTGCAAGTTTCCTATGAACACCTTAAGACTTGCCCCTTCACGGTGGACAGGTGAATGCATTGACTTAGGATCCACAGAACAGAGGATATACTGTGGGGCCAATTCAACATGCCAATCTCACTAAAGACAGCAGCTGCTAAAACTTCCCTCAAAGATTTGAACAATAAGGCTCACTGTCACTCTTAGTCCCACTGTGTTTATGCAAGAGCTGGAGGATAGTAACATTGCTTTCCGCACTGAAGTGATGCCCACTGAAATCCCTCAGCTACTGGGATTATTTAGGAATTAAGTGATTATCCATTTACATTTGTCTAAATATATTTATGTGCTTTTATGGAAAGGGGCCAGGGACAACAGTCTCCCGGTCACTTGATTGTTGTGCTGCTCCCTGAGTGTCCAGGCCACTGATTATTCAGACTTCTCTCTGGCTGAAGGGTCCCTCTTCCCTCCAAAACCAGGATTCAGCCACTGCATGACATAAGCCTGAATTGCACATCCTGAATGAGTCAGATCATGGCCTGGGTGTGCACTTATATCCCACAGCTCAGGTGAATGTCTTATGGTCACACTGTGTCTTGGCAATGGTGACGACTGCCCTTCCTCAGGCATATGTTGGGGTGGGAACAGACCCAAACAATTAGGAGGTTGTAGCTGCTGGGATGAGAAGGGTTGTCTATGACACTAGGCAAAATGAATTCAATTCCCACAGCTGCTAAATGATAAAGACTTCAGAGACACCACTCCTTCACTTTGAAGGATAGCAGGATACAGAACAGGAGGGGAAGAGGTGAGCCTCATCCTAAAGGAAGAATGGCTACTTAGCCTCTCCCCTCTGCTATTCTATTTTTTTTTTTTTCTCTAAAAAGAAACCACATGGTCTAAAAAGCCACAGGTGAAAAGGAAAGCAACAAGGGAGCAGAAGGTTGTTCTTCTGCATGCTCTAGATTCCTTGAGAATAACGGTTTTGTTGTGTTGCTGGAAAAATGGGCATCTAGCTGGAGTGCTCCTGCAGAAATCACTGAAGTGTCTAGGTCTTTGACCTTAACTGATTTTCAAGGTCATTTTTCTTAGCTCTTTTGCAAATTGTTATCTCAGTTTCTGTGGCAGGATCAGCCTAAAATCCCAAGCACAAAATTTAGATATGTCCTAGACTGTTTGCTTTTTTTGTCTTTTACTATCAATACTATAATACAATATATTCAGAGTCTAATTTTTAGAGGGTTTAGAATTAACCTGTTCAAATTGTTATTGTTTGAAGAACATGCATTTTTTCAAGAATCACTTACCTCTCGTATCCATAAACTATGCATAGTATGGTGAGCTGGATAACATCAAAGGAAGCAGATCCTTTTCAGTAATATATCGTATTCTGCAAATCAGCTTGAAAGGTATTTTCATCTCATTTTGATTTTTATGCTTTCTTTTTCCTGCTGCTTGATGTAAAACTGACAAAGTAAAACAGACAATAAGCTGCAGAGAGATGCAAGCTTCCGGGTACAGAGGAGTAAACATTTCTCCTAACAGATGGAGTAATTTTCACTTCTGTTATCATTAACAAACTTCAAAACTCTATGCAAGTAGAGGAGCCAGCAAGCTAGCAGTGTACCCATGCATGTTCCTTTACTGCTATATTTTTAGGTACTTGCATCTTTAGAAGATCATATAAGTTAAGACAGTATCAACTACACACACTGAGCATCCTCTCAGCCTGCAGTCTAATACTTTAAGCAGGATCATGACAATTGGACTGTGAAGGATAAGACAGACTACTCCCTTTGAGTCACTAAACTCTCATCACTCCAAAGCCAGTATTTCCCACCCCACAGAAGCACTGGACTGCAGTTACTGCTTGCTCTCTGTCACAAAACAGCTGCATTTTCATGTAGAACAGAGGTGACAGTAAAAATTTCAAGGTGGCCAATAGGGCAGTCATGCAAACAAAGTCACTGCTTGAGTGGAGTGAGGAAATGCATGGGGGAGCAAATCTCAGGGGAGAGCTGATGCCTGAGCTGGCAAAGATGTGCAACTAAACTGTATTTGCCCCAAAATATCCACAGGATCAATTTTTCTCTGACCCAGTCTTTATGAAACTTCCCCATGACAATCACCCCAGTCTTTTCCACAGCAGAGTCAAAGAGAAGGTTCTTATTCTCAGCCCACAGCCTATTGCTAGTGGTGTGTTACTGAAAGCAGCATCATAGTGACGAAATCATTCTTTCAACTAGAAAAATTACTATAAATCTTTTATTTTGCTATTAAGCATTTTTCTGTCTACAATACGCTTATTTTTTTTTTCTGATACATAACGACATCTAGCATTTGGAGTTGTTTTACATAAATTATTTTTGAAAGGAATACAAAGTATGACTCACAAGGGCTTAAAACTATAACTGCATTTCCAGACTTAGTGAAACCGCCCCAAATTTAAATTTAAAAGCTCCTTATACAGTGTTCCCCTTAGAATTTCAGTTATGTTATACATTCAAGCTGGTGGTAAATTGTAAACATGGATAAAACCTGTCGAGATATTTTTACAAAGAATTTTAAAAGCCTTTAAGATTTATGACATTTAAGACATTAATTTATTTCAGCATTTGTGAGACGTGAAACTGTAGCTATAGCACTTTGTTTTCATGTGTAGTTGTAGACATTAGTCGTCATATAAAGGAGTTTTTTTGTTTTCACAACAATTTTCTCTCCACATTTCTTTTAGCTACAGACTAATCTGTAAGAGCATTTTGTTTGACTGAAATGAGCAGCAATTTAATTTTCTTTTTTCTTCTTTAATGTATCAGCAGAATCAGTTAGATGCTGCAAATTACTAAGGAACAATAATATCCAGAGAAAATTACTGAAATAAAGAGTAAATAACTCAGTGTTAAAGAAGAATTAATATAATGGGATCACTCAGAAACTATGAGGATCATTAATGAAATTAAAGTATAACCCATACTAATTTAAAAATTCAGTTAAAGGCTACATTTAAAATTACTAAGTGCCAGGGGAAAATATTTAAATTATGAAAATTATTATAAAGCTCTGACTGGAAAGTACCCATTTACACAAGCCTTGAGTCACCCATTGAGTTTATATGCATTGATTCTCACACTGTATTATCAAGCAGAAAATTATTAAGGAAAATGGCTTAGTTCCATTTACTTTTAAGTATTGTTATGATACAAATAAAAATACAAATAAACTTCTATTGTATTTCTTTTATTAGCTCCATCTAACTTTTATGATAAATATTTTAAATTAATTTGATTTTCTGAAATAGATATACTTGTCCACATACTTACATGATTTACTAACAACATGTTGGGTATTGAGGGGGTTATAGCATCATATCGAGGATGAGGCTGAATTGCTATTGGTTCTTTAAATTCCTCTCCATCATACACCTTACACTTACACTCACCCCACTCCAACCCCTTCAAAGCATATACAAACACAATGATCCGTGATTCACTGACAAAATTTTCTGTGCAAATACCAGCAAAATTTTTGACCATGATGTTTAAAACCTAACAAAGAGTTTTTTTACCATACTCTACAAGGAGGTTGGCAAATTGTTAAACTCTGAGAAGGGTGCCTGGAACACCTGCTACTGGTGAGACACTAAAGCACCTGAAGAGATGATTAATTTCTGTCACGTTCCCAAGGTGACATCTCAAGCCCATGGATGTCTTGACTGAATGTCAATAGAGAGAACCCAGGATTTCACCCCCGGTTTATGGGAGTTAGCTTACAGGCAGGTGTAGCACCAGTTATTTGATATGAGTCACTGAACACTTGAAGCTATGAAAGCTTTCTTTTCTTTACACAATAATGAGGAGTTTCAGCCACTTGAAGCCTATCAATCAAGTTTGTGTGTCTTCACTAAGCTCATACAGTTCAACCAAAGCCAGTGTCAATAATGGAGAATGCAGGCCAGATTCTAGGCTGTGGTTATGCAGAAAGTCTGAGCAATACGTTTTCAATCCTTTCTTTTAGATGTAGTGTCTAATTCTGATACTTAATTCATATTTTGCATCATGGACATGGCACTGCCACATTTTAAATCCTGGAAATGCTTCCAATAGATCTACCTGCTTCCCTAATGGCCCATACCTTCTCTAATTATGTTATTGCCTGGTGTATTTCCTGTTTGTCCCAAGCACAAAGATAAGTGTGAGAGAACTGAAGGTGGCAGAAAATGAGTTAAAAGACAATATTCTTCAGGGTTTTTTATAAAATCAGTCCAATGAGGACAATAAGGTAAATAATGCCTTCGTGTACTGTACACCAATTACAAACAGCATTTGCTGTCAGTAACAACCTTCTGGCCATTTCCAAAGTCATTCTACAGTTAAAAAAATTTCTATGGCACCAAAACTCAGACGATAAAGTCAATAAACATGTAAAATTTGAATTAGCTTGCTGACCTCACTGGAGGTATTCCAACATTAGAACAGCAAAACTATAGCCAGAATCCAGATATACATGAAAAATTACTTTAAATAATATGTTTCAGATGTCTGGATGTACTCTCTAAAGCCTCTTCAAATGTAATCAAATGAGCACTCCTGGTCAATTACAGCACTATTAAAACATACAATCAGAATGATCATGGTCTCTCAAATATAATTGATTTTGTGAAAAACATTTTAGGAGATAAGCTGAGAGGGGTTTTGTACTGGATTTTTCTGTTGTTGTTTCAGGTGACCTCCAAATCTGGAACAGTATGTTCTTTTCCTTTAAAAACAAACTGAAAAAAATGTAGCTTTAAAAACAAAAACAAACTATAGCTTTACTGAGCGTATTTCTCCTACATTCCATTTGAGATGATTAAACAGTAGGTTTTCTTTGAAAGTATTCATTGGCTCTCTTATAGCTACTATGTTTGATTATATTTAATGTACTTTAAAGATAAATTAAAAATGTGGGGCAGAAGAATGAAAGGAAGAGAAAGGTCATTACCACATTATAGATCATTTTCTGGTCAAAAACTATTTTGCTGTCCAGAGAAGTTTACAACTTGAATTCTTTGATGTCACTTTAAGGAAAATAAAAGTATTTATTAACACAAGCACACACACACACAGAGACATAAATATATTTGAGAGTAATTGTGTGTATGGATATCATATTAATGTATGAGATGTAATTTAGTGAGATCAATAAATAAATAAATTAGTGATATCAATTACTGAGATATTTTTTTTGCCTTGCAGTCAGGATGTGACTCTACCCCAGTTCCTATAATGTTTTCAGAGATGCAACTTCCATTAGAAGCAGTGGAGGCAAAAAAGAAAAGAGAGAGAAGAGGAAACAATAACATATTTTCTTTGCAACATGCAAACTTTGCTAGAAAAATCCCCGACAGAACACCTCACTTGAAGCCAGGTTTTTTAAATGTAACCGCAAAATACCAAATGCAAAGTCCAGACTGTTCAGTAAATCACCTCCAGCCCCTGACAATCAGAGAGCAAGCAGAGCAGGAAGCAAACAGCAAGAGGCTTCTTTGTTCACAGATCCAAATGCATCCTTGCCAGCGCTCATCTCACATCACTCTGCCTTCTCCATCGGTCTCTTTACTTTGTCCCAGAGCAGTATCAGCAGTGATTCTGCAGGCAGCAATATGAGTTTTCATCCTTGTCTCTCTCTGCTCGTGGCACAGCTACTCATAGGCATGGTCCTCTCACGCTGCCCTGCAAAATCCTTCCATGCATATACTAAGCTTCTCTCTGGCCTGCCATGTGGCTTAGCTTTTGCATTCCCAATAAATTCAGTTTTTTACTCTAAATATGCATTTTTCTCTATCTTCTATTCACTCTTCATTGCCAGGTAGTTGTCAGAGGCTGCTTTCTGTAAAATCACTGTTCCAACAATGGTGCATGAGAAAAACACAACTCCTCAGAGATGTGTTTAGTAACAGACTTTAAGCAGATCTTAGAACAGAAAAATATGTAAAGGGACAGAGTTTATGAAATCTAATAAAAATACGGCATTTTAAAATATTTCAAGTCACATGGGCCTCAGAAAGAATCAAGTGCTAACATTTTCAAAAGCTCCAGGTTAATTTTTAAAATATTATTGGAAACGTACATAATTTTTGACCTCTTAACTGGAAAAGTACAAAATATGGCTTAACTTGTTTAAAAGGCAGATTAAACTTGTTAAAAGGCACCAGTGGAAGCATTTCACTGAACTGCTCTGCAGTTGAGAGCCAAGAAGGGCTGTGCCTTAATTCCTGGGTTTCTCCTGAGCTCTCTGGTTACTTCATTAATTCCTGCCCGAGTTTACTGGTGGACAAAATGGGGGAACCATGTAGATTTTTGTTGGACCTCACATAAATCCTGACTTCACAGACCTTCGTCTGGATTTGAGTTCAGGGGCTTGCAAGGATCAAGGGAAAATTTTGCCCCAAAGAGTTGGCCTATAAGTAGTTGACAAATACAAATACCTGAGAAGTTCTGTTATTTCAAAATGGGTGGGGGATAAAATGTCAGAATAATAGGATCAACTGAAAAGAAACAAAATTCTGTCAAGAGACCACAGGTGAACAAGGGTAACCATTTAGTGTGGGTTCACTTGAAACCAAACCAAACAAGTCATCTCAAGCAAAAAGTGCCTGTATGTAAAGAAGCAAAGTATAAAACAGCAGCTGCAAAAACCACTACCATGTGGTCTCCTTCATGAAAATTATGACTACCATGATGCTAATATATATATAACACACAGGAACAATTTGTGCATTTGCAGTAGAGCAAAACAGATGGGAAGTTTCTTTTCCCTGCTTTAGCAACATTAAAATAATTACTTATAATAATCATGTTTACCAACCTTAATGTATGCACAGTATAAGAAATATTGCTCTGCCTCATTGTGAGACTGTCTACCCTTCTTCCTTCATCTCATCCAGCCCAGACTTTCTTCTCTGCCCCAGCCCACAACTACTGCTGCTTTACTACCAGCAAGACTCCAGCACATCCTGACCCCAGGATTTTACTATGGAAATTTTTCTCATTCCTATCTGTCTGGCCTTTCCTTGTCTCTTTGAGCTCATCTTTATCATAGTCCCACTGTGACAGTCCCCTATCTACAGGAAGTCCAATTTCTACAACTGCACCAACTTGTTAGTGATTACTGACCTGAACTCAGACTAGATCTGCCATTTGTGAAGTTTCCCTCAATGTTTTATTCTGTCAGCAGCCATTTCCTCCACTGATTTCACTGTTCATTTGACTTTCTGTGCCACTGCCCTCATGCACAGAACTCCTTGACAGCTTACAAAGAGAGGCCTTTTTTCCACACCACCATAACTTGCAGACTCTCCTCCTGCCTCATTCCTCGAGGGACTTCCAAACATAGCAGGAATCCACTTCCCTAATTGCCCTGTCATAGAAAAAGCAAAAGTAAATGCCTTTCAAACTGCTCGTAACATTACCATCAGAGGGAAGTAGTCAAGTTCCTATTGTCTGAATTGTTTAAACCAGAGAGTACAAAGCATCACACTGCACACATGGGGAAAACCCAAAAATCACAAGAGACTAAACTTGGCAACCTAAAAGGTGCTTTCTGTCTCCACTTTTTGTGATATCCTGTGATATCCTTTCCTGCACTAAGACAGAAATTGGTACTTGGAGGTGAACCTTTCTTCCAGCATAAATAATAGCTCTAGGTTGCATCATACAACTTTACTTCCTTGCTTTAAGTCTGCATCTACAAGTGCCAGTTCAATTATCCTTAGTGATTTTATTATTTATTCCTCTAGTACCTGTGAAGGATCTTCTTTTTTTTCCGGTTCAATGGACTGATTTAACAGAGCAAAACCGTATCTCCGAAGCCACCTCTAAGAAACTGGTCTCTCCAAACTATACGCTGAATGTCACAGTGCTGGTCACCTCTCAAACTGTGTTCTGCCTTCTTTGCCAAATGCTGAAAAATTGGCATGCTGCCGTGAGTGGAGACAGCACAGCACTGAGGGGAAGGCATGGGGAGCATGCACATTTGTGTACCACATGGGAATGTGGATGCCTAAGGAAACACAGAGGAGGAGAATGAGCGAAGTCAGGATCCGTAACCAAGCAGTACCTTTTTTCCCCAAGGAGCCCGAGTGCAGGAGGAATGCCTCCAGGGTCTCTTGGCTGCACAGCCCCTCTCTGACCAGATGGGTGCTTTCTTCACACATGCAAACCTCCAGGGTTTAGCCAAAGTACTCACCAGAAATGGGTTAGACCTGAACCGTAACTCCTACAATTAGTTCTCACAACCTTCATTTTATTGTTTTAAACCCTAATATTTACATTTGTATTTGACTCAACCACTTTTCAGGTTCTTCTGCTCATTTGTGCACCAGTTTTAGTTTTTTCTCTCAGGTAGTTAAGCAGTTTCAGCTGCTGGTGGGAAGACACAAACATTTGCCAGTGAACATGCCAAGGGGAGAGCAGGGCTAATATCCTGTAGCCTTTATACATCTACTGAGGCTCTATGTAAATGATAAGGCCTCTTGTTTTACTGCACACTGTTGGCATAGTTGGAGCATGAGTCTTATAATGTCAGCCAAGAGGACCCACACACAGTCACCGAAGCCCCAGGAAGAAAAGAATTAACAGCCTTCAAAAGTGGAAAAGTTTTAAAAAGAGATATTTTAAAGGTTTGACTTGCAGCCAAGTGTTAAACAGTAAATACAAGTTTTAAGTGTCTTAACGACTGAGATGAAGTATCATAATTCAGCAGCATGGAATGGGACCTCTTACTGGGAGAAGCTAAAGAAGAAAAATGAACCAGCACAAAAGGAACCCCCTCTAGGGAAGATCTCACACATTTGGGTCTGGAGTCTAGTTAGTGTAGGCCAAAACCTGATACTTTTATCTCCAACCTTTGACCCTGACATCTGGAAACTTAGTTTGAGTCAAACAGAAGGAAGTTTTCTTTTCTATTTCAAATACTTTATAGAAGAAAAACTTCAAGTATCTACAGTCAAGTCTGTTAGTACAAACTACTTCTATTTGTGCACTTGTAGTGAACTCTAAAATATGGAACATTTGTGCAGGAAATGCATGCGTCAGAACTTTTGGGAAAAGAGAGTAACTTGGTGAGACTGGCACATTGTTCGATGCTTGTATGGGATCCAGATAACAGCCCAGATAAACATCTCCAAGGGGGTGCTGAAGAGTATAAAAGGTCCAGTTCCTTTGATGTTCTTAGATGTTCTCATTTAATAGATATCAGCCCTGGTGCCAGAAATAACAACATGTTTAAACATTCTGTATCAAAACACAAATTAAATTCATTTAGCGTAACCTGTTTCCAAAGTTAATTTTCATCTTTAGCTGGAGCCCTAAGTGTGATGTAACTCATGTTCTTCCTGGCAGTTATTTTCATTATTATGTTTATTACTCATTTAAGAGACTTTTTTTTTTTTTTTTTTTAACAGAGGGATTAATGAATTTAGACTGCACATTATAACATCAAAAGCTTTGGTTTCAAATAAGCTCATCTGAGCTACAGGAGATTTTCTCTCCTTATATGAAGCTAAACAGCAACTTCAAAAACATAACTCAGTTATAGTATTATTTTCTAGTTGAGTGAAGTCATGGGTTTTATGTCAACCTGTTATATTTGCATATAATAAATGACTACTTATTTGTATTGTCCAAGTGACTCCTTTGACTCCTTTAACCCACAATCTGTTCAGAAGTCAGATGCTTTCCACAGATACCAGCTCTCTCCTCAGGAGGATTTCTCATTATGTGAAAGAACAAAAATAATAATAAAGTGGCCTCTTTTTCAGGATTCAAACGATCATTTGAGATGAGATGATCAGAAGAGGGAAAGACACATACAAGCATTTTAACATCATGATATTCAGGCCAAGAAGAATAAAATGGGAAATAAAGAGCACAATATATAACATTTAGCAAAAGTATTTCTACTCTAATATTTTTTTTTTTAATCACTAAGCCTTCTGTTTACAAGTGAAATTTTTTTTCACCTACTTTTGATTAAGAACAAACTCATAGGGTGTGCACACAGAGGTCTCAGAAATCAGCCTGACTTTATAAATGGAGGCAGAAATCTACAGAAGTTTCTGTTTAATAGAGCTCTCTAGGATATCTGAAGTCCCCCATCAGTTATTTTACTAGAAATAATAGAATATTGTTTAACATGTTGGGTGATTTACTCTATTTTTAATAATTAATACTAATTTATTCCATTCAAGATATTTTCCTGGTTATTTTCAGTGATTCTAGAGAGCTTTGCAGCACTGCTTTTAGAAGAGTTTAATGTTTGAATTAAAGGTCCTGCCTCTGCATTTCCCCATGTGGACAGAACACCTCTCACACCAGTAGAAGATGCAGGCCTCAGCTAAGGAATCTATTTCTAAAGCATCACTTTTAATTGTGCTGAGAATTTTACTATATTTGAAGGAATTCAGGCAGTAGGAAACAGAAATACACAGCTGCAGACAAAACCGAGGTACTGTCTCTCAGACTTTGAAACTCACTGATATATCTTAAAGTTACTGTGGATAAAGACTACAAAATACCAATTTTTTTAGAAAAGATCAGCAAAATCCTCTTTGGAAGGAATACACATGTGTAATTGTCTCTGGTCTAGAAAAGGCACCCCTCTGGTCTGG
Organism: Dasyornis broadbenti; assembly: GCA_013397935.1. Lineage (NCBI taxonomy): Eukaryota > Metazoa > Chordata > Aves > Passeriformes > Dasyornithidae > Dasyornis > Dasyornis broadbenti. Next base: position 347,637 of record VZRN01003942.1, read on the forward strand.
AAAAGGCAGGAAACACAAGCAAGTGGAAAATCGCTCTGTCATTTTGATCTGCAAAACCAGAGGAGTTCTGCTCCATATTGTTTTACACAAGACTGCGTGAAACATATTTGCAGCGGCTGAGATTTTCATCCTGCTCTCAAAATCACCTCCCATACTAGAACAACCAATAGCACTGTATGAAATGCTCCTTATGATTTCCTTCTTGGTCTCAACCTGTCCCCCACAATATCTCTCTTCATGTGCAGTTGTCTACCAGCCTCTTACAGCTTTATTTTCCATAAAGGTGGTTAACAGAAGAAAGCACACAGCCACTGAAGTGTGCACTTTGGCAACGCTGCCAGACCACTCCAGTCAATATTTACATTATGGAACAGTAAGAAGCCTTACCTTTGGGCACTTCATCCCAGGTAGCAGACTCCTTCTCCCCTCCCCTCATACCTTCTGGTCCTCACTAAAGGCCATCCTGTGAAGCCTGGTTTCCACATGAGTGGGTGTGCTCTACAAGCAGCAGCCCGTTCCCATAGCTCTGGCTGACCCAGCATTTGGCTCATCATTTGTCGGTGACTCGGGCTCTAGGAGGAAGGCCGCGCCGTTCAGATTAAAGGTTTTGGTTTAATAAAATAGTATTCATGTTTTCCTTGTTGAAACCCAGAGCTGTGGCAGCTGATCATTCCCAGGTTTACAGGTAGGGCTGTAGCTATTGATGCACCTAACCACAGTACCTAGACCTCTTCGCAATCTTTATGATTAATTCTTTTCAAGTCTTACATTAGCACGCTCCAATCACACAGTGCACTAGAAGATAAAAGGTCAGGTGGCCTTTTGGTCAGTGATCCATCGCTCAATCCTGTCACACAAGCAATGTGAGCTGCCCAGTTGGCAAAGTATTGACCTGGTTTATTTTACACTTAAGTATTGGAGGGAAAAGAAAAGGTTAATACAGAAATCAAGGCAATCAAGGAGAAAAATGCAGAAATGATTTGACCGTTTAGTATGATATTTGATAATTTAAAAGAAATCAATAACCTGATATTAATAAACTGATATTTTAGTAAGCAGGAAAACTAGAAAACATTATATGGATGGGAGATAATTAATTATCTTTTTTCTTCATAGTCAAAAAACATATAAATAGCAGGAGTGCCAAATCAGATGGGTTTTTCAATTTCCTAAATTTTCTTATGTCTTAACCCTACAGTACAGCAAGGGACATATTCTCCTTTTGAAGCCCAGACCTAGCATTAACATTTATGGGAGTTATACACACATCAAAAGAAAAACCTACTTTAAGCAATTTATAATCTGAATATTTTTTCTCTGACCAGTGCAACTGCAGGATTTATCTATAGGAAACTGCAAAAATTTCTCATGTTATTTCTGTTGCTGAATACCTGTATGGTGTGGGAAAGAGAGGAGCTAGAGAGTCAGACTAAGAGAGAGAGAGAGAGAGGCAGAAAGAGAGTGAGAAGGGGGAGAGGGAAGGATAGAGAAACAAACCCCTGATATATGAAAACTATATAGAACAGTTTCTATTCTTCTTGGTATGTTTTCCTTAGCCTTTGAGGGATCCAAAGCATTTCTGCATATATTTAGAATTATAAATAGAAGTGTTTCCCTTCCCTACAAGACCTTTTCATTTTTTTTCCCCGTTTAAGGAATATGTACGTGGCACAAGTTCACCATGTTTAAACCTTTTGCACATAATGCCATGAAGTAGTTGTACTCCCTTCCATTTGTTCAGTGTCTTCTGATCCAACAAATTAATGTACGTTCCCATCACTATTCTGTGATTAAAACCCCTTGATCTTTACATGCAAAAAAGGATTCCTTGGTCATACATTCCCATTCACGAGGGCTGATTAAAGGAGACCCTTATGCTGATCTATTCAATGCCTTTCCAGTTTAATATCTTAGAGAAATAACCACTTCCTTTTCCTTGCTTCTTCCCTTGGTTATTTTTAATAGATTTTGCCCATACATATTCTCTTTTATCTGATGTGTAAATTTAAATTCAGCAAAAAAAGTAAACTTAAGCTCTTCCTTTAGAGGAGTAAGGTGGTTCTGTGACCATTTAACAAATTTCACAATAAATTCATTATAAATTTGTTCTTGGCCAAAGGGCCAAAAATCCCTGCTGAGACTTTTGAATCCCAGCCTTGGATTAACAGAGTTAGTGAATCAGAGGTGTTTCAAAAAAACATTTTGGGAGTCACAAACACTTTTCAATACCATTTTCCTTTGGCAAATGCACTTGCTTTATTCAAGTCTTGTAAATCTGAGACCATGACTATAATATGTGAGTTTTCAGTTCATGCTGTGAGGGACCTTGGTTATGTTGTCTGTCTGTAAACCACATCTCAACAGCCCACAATTAGGTTTTTATGCATTTGCAGTGCTAAACCCCACAGTTCCCCATTCCATTTTTCCCTATATTGCTTAGTCCCTCAAGAGGGGCTTTATTTCATGAGCTGTAGAGTAAATTAACCCCACCAAAGCATTGGAATGCTGTGGCTGGGCTGATCTCGTTCCTGATTTACAGCTGTCCGGGATACCTCTACATTCTCCTGGAATCTGCAACATGGATGCTAATTTAGGCCACTGACTCAGGCAAGAGATCCTTCCTATAACACATCTTATCTGTTACCACCTGTTATCTGTTTTTAGAAAAATGAGACCTGATACATGGTCATTTGAACAGTTTGGTACTGGAAATGTTTTCTATACCTGTTTCTGGCTGCAAAATATTGTTTTTCCACCAAGCTAAAAATTACAGCTGGCCAAAGTACAACAAATGAGGTGTTTCCTCGAATAATGACTGATGTTCACATGAGGTTTGCTGCTGTCTTAAGAAATAGTGACAAAATTTTAGCCAGGCTTTCAGACAGATATGCAGGGATATGTTTACAAAATCGCTACATAAAAATATAAAGATGTCCTTGTCAAAAGTTTGCAAAGCCAAAAAAAGAAGTTAGCATATACAAACCCACTAATAAAACAAAACTACAAAAGTAGTAGTTGGTATACTAGCTGCTATTTAGGTGCTAGTGACCAGATTCAATGAAATAAAAAAGAATTTTACATGTAAGTTAAAACATTTATTACAGGTGCTTAATCATGAAATCCGCTTAATCGGGACATTTCCCAGGGAACCAAATTAAGTCTAATGATACTTAATGGCAAGGACTGCTGCTTAATTGGGGTGGTAATTCCAGTTAATTGGGATTCCTGCAGGTGAGTAAATGGTACTCAAATAGAGATACTGTATCTGGCCTTCATGATATTCCAATTTTGGTGGTGCTTTGTCTTTCCTCAAACAGGCTCTCCAGCCACTGGATGAGCAAAGCAAAACTCCTTCTGTGCTCCCATTTTGGTCCTTTTGAACACTTCTTAAAGTTACAATCACTGTCTCTGGGATAGCAATCCAAGAGGACTGCTTTGAAGCCTAGCAAATCTGAATTTGTGGATTTATTTGCATTTCACCAGGATTTTTGAAATATCACACTCAACTTCTTGCCTGGCTAAGGAGAAGCTTTTTAATAAATCTTCAGACATCATGAAGATGCCACAAAGATATTTGAAAATTGTTGGTAGCAATTTCCACTGCAGAACAGCATGTCCTAGTTTGAAAGGTTTCTGCTTTGGCTTGTGAGAATAAATATTTTACTACCAAAACCCCCTTTAATATACATCCTTTTTTCAATACTAAGAAAGAGAAAGACCTACACTGTCCTGGCACACTTACTATTGCTTAAGGTTTTATTTTAGTCCTTCACACACACACACAACCACACACTAAGATACTTGGATTTTTTTTTTCCCCACCCATTATTAATATATGCTTAAATATTATTCAGTATTTTACGCAGCACCAGAGACCCTGAAAATGAAAACTGCTAATGGCATTCAGTTTTTTAGGAAGATCTGTTTTCATCATTACTTCCTGAGGTGCTCGTGCTCTCTGGAGGCTGTGGTAACCCTGCACTCCGTGTGCTGCACCATCGCTTGCTGAGTTGGAAGATAGGCATATTGCCAGTTCTTGGGAGGGTGAGCTGTAGCTGCAGCGCCTGCAGCTACCTGGGGAGAGCCACTACTCTCTGCAGGTCTTTAAAAGCACAGCAGAATGGTCTGACTCCAGCGCTACTGCCTCTCACAAATCCACAACCAGCTCCACAACTGCTAGGCTGTCTTGGGAATTTTGGGGAAAGAGGAAATCTTGCTTGCTCTAGTCCCTGCAAAACTCAGGCTGCCATTGAGCCCTTATTCCCCAGTGGGCAGGCTGGGCTGCCCAGCCCTGCCCAACCCAGGACTGCTGGTTGGAAGGAGAAGATCCCACCAGTCAACTGAGAGAGGTGGTCGCAAAACACAGGCTGCTGGAAAACAGCATCCCCAGGTGAATTCAGGCTTAACTGGAGCCAGGAGATCCCCAGACAACAGGCTTTACTTATGAGAGTGGCATATTCAGCTGCTTTGCGAGCTTTAGGGGGACTGCTGCAGCTCCAGCAGTGCTGACATGCAGGAAGACAAGCTATTACCATGAGCCAGGACCCCCACAGCCCCCATTTCATACAAAAATCAGGATTGCACCTCTGTCAGAAGCAGCAGCTCCTGACTGCTAGCTCCTGCTGAGATCAAAACCATACCTGATTTTTCCTCCTCCACCTCAAGCAGTAGTTCATTTTCTCAAAACCTTTCACAACAGAAGTGTTCTGAACAGAAAAGGAAACATTCTGAAAATACTTGGTGGGGCTGATTTTTCTATTAGCACAGTGTACCCAGCCCTAGGGATTAGTACATTCCACTGCTCCAGTGGGTGAATACCAGCAGGAGCTCCAGCTTGTACAGCTAGGGACTAGTACCTCTGCACGTGCTTCCCTGAGCCTCTGTGTACCTCCTTAGTCCCAAACTAACACACAATACCTGATATTGATTCAGCTTTACAGCAAAAAGCTCCAGAATGAGAAATTAGACTTAGAGAGAAATATGAGCCAGTAAAAGCACCAAAGTCAGATTTTAGGTGTGCTGTGCTTTGTGTTCTCAGACATCTATAAGCTACAGATACATTTGAAGTTCTAAAAATCAGCACTTGCAAAATGAAAACAATAACTTGAGAACTAAAACAATTTCATCTTTGTTGCAGAGCTGTTTAAGTGCTATAGTTAAAACACAATGAAATTCTCAGGTGAAGTATGACAAAAGATTTCACTTCAATTTTTCTCCCTGGCACCACTTTTGTGCTGCTACAGGTAATCTAAAAGAAAGGACAATTAAATGATTGGACCAAAATTATTAAGAATGTCTGTTGATTTACTGCTTAAAGGTCTTTCTTCAGCACAGTACACAAAATCTGTTCTGTAACAATTAAGCTAGTTCTTAATTTATACCTAGTCATGTGTACTGCATCAAATGAGCAAGAGCACAGTTACAAAATAGTGAATACACTCAGAGAAAACTAAGTGGAAGCCATTGTTCATGGTGATCTCATGCTTGAATTTACAGATTCTTCACAAAGCTAAAATATTCACAGAACTAGAAGAATATCAGTGTTAGTAAATTATTCACAGTCAAATATTAACTTGAAGTAGCAGCTTTTTTTCTTCTTCAGAGCATCCACATGCAGAGAATGAGTTGCTGTGTAAAGCAAAGATCCATCTTACACATGGGACTACCTTTGATGCAGGATTTGACCAACAATATCACCCTACATTTACTCTGCATCGGCAGGAATCAGAGGTTTTCTGCCAAGTATCCCATCAGAAGCAGAATTGCCACAGTAGAGATAAGAATAAACAGCTAAACCAGTGGGAACAGAACTATTTTTCCATTCGGAATTCCTGTTCAAAATTTTAAACTGTTTTCTACTGGTTCCTGTATTTGGCAGTTCCAAGCCAAAGAAAGATAATCAGGATTACTTATCCTCAAGAAATGCTACTCTAGCAACAAGAACTTACACAGATTGCCAGAACCCACCAGGAATTAGCTGAGGGATTTTAATGCACTCTACAGCAATTTTCACTGTTTAAAGGGAAGAAATGATATGAGTTTAAATAAGTAAAATGTAAATTATTAATCATCATCATCATGAAAAATGTTGAAATGTAAGAAAAAAATTTTGTAACAGAAGATTAATGAGGACACCAAAAGAAAAAGAAGAGAAAAGAAAATAAACAATTAATAGAAAAGTCAAGATTGTTAGTGTTAGAAATTAGTTATTGCAATGAAATACAAGGGCTCAAAAATGATTGAGTCAGCAGGTGATCAAAAACATAAATGAATATTAAAATAATGAAGGACAATAAGTCAAGGTGAACTAACTAAAAATCAAGCCAGAATGATTTTAAGGCATTAATAATGAAGAAAAAGGGACAGCTCCTCAGCAGGTAGAAATCCACCAGAGCTATGCTGATTTAGACCAGCTAAAGTGGTGTCTATGTGCTGTCAGTAAACACAGGAAAAACCTCACCTCTCACTCCTGGACCCGAACTGGAAGAAGGAAAAGGCAGCAGCCACCCAGAAGAATTTCTGGCAGCAGTACAGCATGTTAAAACTTCTCAGACACATAATTTATTCACTCAGAAAAGCAGAGGTCTGCCATACCTACCTGCCAACTTGGACCTAATTCACCAGGCAGCACTGGTCAAAAAAATTAAATCCAGAACACATGCAATTCTGAAACATTTTGTTTCAATGTTTCTGAAAGTATTATTGAGTTTTTCATACAAAGTATTTTAAACTGACAAAAATTAATATCAGAAAGATGTTAAAAATCTATTTCAGGTTGGAAAAATGTTTCCCTTGACCTAAATAATTTGGGGTAGTTCATTTTGTTCAGAAGATTGAAAATCCATTCTTTTCACAGCTCTGTAGCTTACACCATTTATGGAGATTCATATTTGCCCTAATCTCAGAAGCATCTAAAATACAATCAAAACCTATATATTTCCAGTGTGTACAAATGATTACCCTTTAAACAATGCAATATGCATAAATGGGAAACCCTATTCCAAATTCAACTGACAACAAAGAAATTTGTATTTATTTTAGGAACACAAGTTCTTAAACAAATGGAAGATTTTGTGATGTGAACCATGAATAAACTTAGCATAAGATACCTCTACACATGGAGACACTTAGCAATGTAGACAAAATTATTACTGAAAGGTATTTTGCAAAATATAAAGCACAAAATTGACACGATATTACTTATAAATTTATTTGAATTTTTTAGTTTATTACTCACATCATACCGTATAGTAATTCAGTTAAGGAATGTCTTTTCTAATTGGCAACACTACCAGAGTGGCAGACTTAATTTCATTTAAAGGTTTCAAACAAGAAGGGAATTAAAGCAGGCCATGGCTTTCCACAGATGCTTACCTAAAGATTTGGACAAGCTTCTCCAAAACACAGTAATAAAAGGATTACCTAATACAGAGCAAACATAAGATTCTTAACTGTTGTTCCTTTAGAGTCTCAAGTACAAAGCTGAGCAAAAGACACATCTGGGCACAAAAAGGAGCTTTAGACAGTAAAGAAATGGTGCGAGAATAAAAATATGGACACTAGCTATCCTGAGAGGAATAGGGCCAGCAGCAGAGAATGAGACAGCAGCAGAGAAGTGTACCTACTGTGTTCTACACGGTATTTCTTTCTCCTCTCAAGCCCCGTGGTGAGCATAGTGAGCAATACCATTGACACCCAGAGCCGCAGATCGCTATGAAACCTGGTGGGACTCACTAGACTACTTGCCTCCAGTCTCTGATACAAAACATAAGCTCTTCTATCACTAACATGACCTAAGTCCTCAGCTACCACCTGATACATTCACAATCAATTTTGCCAACTCCTTGGTAAAAGTGGACCAGGTTATTTTAACAGACCTTGCAATACCTCAGATCAGATTTCGCCTTGACTCTTTCACAGCCCCAGGGAAAAACTGTCCCAACAGAGACACTAAAGAAGGGAATCAGCAAACCTAGACTCTCTTCTCACTACTAACTAGTTTACTGTGTGTTCCTGGACTTTCAACACTGACATGTTCTGTTTTTCGAAAGAAAATTCATTAAATGCTTATGAAGAATTCTGGGATTCTCTGAGGGAAATCATTACAGACATTCAATATTATTAGAAATAGCATGTGGAACAAGCTAAAGCAATCCATCTCAATTTAAGTCAATATACACATTTTTGTATCATCTCTCCAGCATAATCTCCCTGCTAACTGCTGGTAAATGACTGCTTTCTAAGACTGGTTTAAAAAATTGTTCACACAATCAGAACTGCATCATGTGCATTTTAAACAAGACTAGAGCCAGAAGCGAACTCTAATTCCACCCTCCCCTGCCTCACCCAGTGAAGTCCACAGTAATGTACATTTTCAATTACTCTCCATTCAAAATTCAACAACTCAACAAACTGTCATATTAGAAACAATTGTAGCTCGTTGGCAAAACCTAACACTATTATTACACAGAAACTGTCAGCACAAAAATAGTGTCATTTCTCATTGAAAGAAATGTTCTTGTAGAGCTCCATCCAGCAGCAATGGATGGTACAATTTAGGCTATATGGTTTCTAAGCAGAGTAGGGTCATTTAAATATCATTTTCAAGCAATCACTATTTCTGCCTCAGAAAATATAGTACTATCCAATATCTAATTATTATTCTGAAACATTCTACACACTGTATCTTGGAATAACATGAAAACTAACTTCTGTTTCTATTCAAACATTGAATAGTTTAATGTTATGATAAATCAGACTGAACCGGAATTAATAACTACCAGGTGCAGAATATTATTATACTAATTCATAAAGCACAATTCACATTTTCCAGTATGATGAATTATCTTGCTAATGAGGGCTGCAATATAATAGAGCAGCTAATAGACAGACCCTTTAAAGTCATGTAATATAAGTTACTTCACACTCCGTTACTTAGTTTAATCAGGTAAAGCATTATTGTATTACATTTCCAAGTTCCTCGGGGAGATAGTGTCTCTTTTGATGGAAAGCAAGGTTACTTTGGAATAACAGATCATCTTCATCAACTGAGGACATCACCTAAATTATCTCATGATTTCTTCAAGTTTGGGAACACAACAAGCAATTACCAACAGCCAGCTGATGGGTGTTATCTTGCAGAATCACTGCCCCCACAGTTACTGCATCTAACTCCACAGTTAACAGAATATAATTTGAGATTGTTTCTTAAAAAGAAGGGTAAATTGTCTCTGGTATACTCTGTCCATAACCACAGAAAGGCTGATCCTCCATTTCTTGTTTATGTTGCCATACTGTGTATTATTCATTATATTGAAAATGGGAACAATACAGGGAGAAGATTGGCTAGAATCTCATAAAGATGCATTCCCTGTCTTAACATTTGGGAAAGGGCAAAATCACCATGCTGGGAATGAGACAAAATACACAATTTAGTGTAGTATCATATATGATCAAAACAAAAAAAAATTACTTCAGGCCTGTGTGCAAGGTTTGCAACAGGATATGATGGAATTATTCAATATGTGATTGACATGGAAGGACTACTAGAATTAATGAAACCCAAATGAATAATAGCCAGAGTGCACTCCTGTACATGTCATAGCACAGTTCTGTTCCTAAATTTGAGAGACTTGACTGTATTTTTCAATTTCCTTGAACCCCAAGCTGCAAGCTACACTGCTGTCCACTGAAAGACACTTACAGAAATGTTTCCAACAACCCTAACAAATGAAAACCACAATACTCTGCACAGCTCTTTTCTGCTAATGCAGTCCCAGTCACATCTGGTGCTCCTTTTATCCTAAAACAAAGATAAATTCATATGTGAGAACAAAGAGATATCCATGTCATTTGGTGTTATTTTACAAAAGAGGAAAAAAAAGAAAAAACAAAACCTTTCTGGTTTTCCCATGTCAGCAATCAGAGCTTTAAATCCATGAAAAGAGATTTGCATTCATTATTTAACCACAAGGCAAGACAATATTTTTTAAAAGCATCCAAAATTGTCTAAACTTCCCCTTGGGTCTCCTTTCAGACATATATTCTGCAACCCCTCACACTACAAACAACCCCCTAGAAAAATGCATCAGCCAGGTTTTAAGTTCTCTGCAATGCACCTTATTAGCATATTATTTTCCTAGCCCACCCCCAATCAATAATACTTACCTTTCTCTTACAGCATTTGATAGTTCTTAATCCATCCTACAGTATCTCACTCAGCCTGCAGCCCTGGATGTGTCCTGATTTTAGAGCTTGTCATCCCTGAACACACGTCAGATAATTGTTTGATTCGCTTCCTAAATCCAACAGCAATTTTGGATACTTGCATTAAACAAAAAAAAATAGGAATTTCTTTAGCTTCAAAACTGCTGTTATTAATTATTACCATGGAAAATGTTATTTACTGACTTAGGGCCTGATCCTGTTCCCACTGAAGTCAATTGCAGGGCTCCCATCTCCTCCAGAGAAAGTAAATTTTAACTTCCAAAGGCTTAAATACATCATTAGTAGAGTTTGAATAGACTTTACAACATGTTTTTGCTTAACTCAGGCATCCTGTAAGAGATCAGCACATTTAAATGTTGAACTTTGATGCTGAGACACCTGACATTGGTAGAAAGCTGGAGGTTATTTTACTTCTGCGCTCTATAGTGTGTGTCAGTGCAACTGCTGCAGTAAGAGCTGAAAATAAAACTGCTGCAGGTAACTCCTGGCACACAGTCTGGTACTGGTGGTACTGGGCAAAATTTCTCATAAACACTGCAAGACAACCTGAGTAATCTGAGAATGAAGATGGAAATGGGGTGGTGGGGTAGAAATTTTTGGCATTATATGGGTCTGGAGCAAGACTCTAAATCCCTTCTTAGACTTTTGCTTGTTCTGTAGAAACCATCATGAGCAAGGCAATACAATAAAAATGGCATTAGTCCCCACCAAATGAAGAGGGAAACGCTTCATAAACAAACATTCAGGGCAAATTATAATTGACCTTTGCAGCATGAATATTTAAGTTCCATTCTGGAAAATCATTACTCTCATGCTTGTTCAACTGTGTGCACCTCTGTGTCCCAGTGAGCTCAAATGTGAAGTTAGGTGTATGTATAATTATGCTTAGGATCATCATTTTGACTTTAAGCTCCATGGGCCAGTTCATGTATACATCGTTATCCATTACTAAGTAGAGCTTGTAGTAGCAAGTAATGCTGTAGTAGTTGTGTGCCAAATTATACAGCTCAAAACAAAGAAAATCACAGAATGACAAAATATTCTAAGTTGAAAAAGACGGACAAGGATCATCAAGCACAATTCCTGGCTGTGCACACACAGCCCCAAGAATCACACCATGTGCCCAAGAGCATTGTCCAAATTCTTCTTGAGCTGTGTCAGCCTTGGTGCTGTGACCACTGCACTGGGGAGCTGTTCCAATGCCCAACACCACTCTGGGTGAAGAACCTTTTTCTAATATCCAACCTAAATCTCCTCGACTCACTTCAGACCATTCCCTCAGGTCCTGTCACTTGACACCACACCAAAGGGATCAGTGCCTGCCCCTCTTCCCCTCACAAGGAAGTTATAACTGCAATGAGGTCTCCCCCCAGTCTCCTCTAGGCTAACAGACCAAGTGACCTCAGCTGCTCATCATACGTCTTCCCTTCAAGGCTCCTCACCATCTTCTTTGCTCTCCTTTGGATGCTCTCTAATAGTTTAATGTCTTTCTTACATTGTGGTGCCCAAAACTGCCTCCAGCACTCCAGAAGAGGCTGCCCCAGGGCAGAGTAGAGCGGGACAATTCCCTCCCTTGCCCAGCTGGTGATGCTGTGCCTCACGCACCCCAATAAAGCACATGGATTCTGTTCACATATTATTATTATTGTTGTGTTTATTTTTAAACTATAAGGACTTTCCACCACATTATTCAACTGCTTAAATTCATCTCTCGGTGAAGTGTGAGACTCTATTTACTTTACAGATCTATTGCATATGTTTTGAATTATATCTGATGGTTGCCCATTCAGATTCCAATTAGGCGACCAGAGTCACATGTTCTGATATGTAAATTTACACAGGCTTAAACCAGAATCTCCTTTTTTGGCAAAACCTAACATCTGGTCCCCTTTCCGACAAACATCAATACAAGTAAAACTCCATTGACTTCAGTGGCAACTAACTAAACCTTATATTACTTAGAGATAGCTACCAGCATTACAGAATGTCAGACGGTATGTGTACATCAGCATTCTGTTTCAAATCCAGAATTCATTTTTCTTCCTTGTCATCCCCAATCACCACATTTTGCCTCATATTGCAGAGCACTCTCAGGCTGCACAATCCCCTGAATGAAACCCGGGGCCTCTCCGGTGTGCCTGCTGCTAAAGGGCATTCAGCCCATGGGACCAGGAGAGACAGGCAGTCTGACTGAAATCCCCAGTACTTGTGACGAATATTGGGGCCTCACCTGGATCACTCTATTGATCAGATTTTACTTTTAGAGTTCACCAGAACACTCAAGCACTCATATTTTGTTCCCTATCACATTCATATTCCTCTGTGCCAGGACTTGTATTGATGTTTCCTCTAAATATGAGGACTGATCAGAGAGTACACAGGAATAAACAGAAACATTCAGTTGTACAGGTATTAAGTCTTTCATACTTCAATTTCAAAGTCCTCTGCAAAGATGTAACTAAAACCTGGTGGAAAAGTTCATGAGCACTACATTAGTCTCTGCTAAACTGAACACAGCTTCACCCTGAACTTCTCTTACTCTTTAGCACCAACTGTTAACATAAGTACAGTTGCAGCCTTCCTGCTAGCACTGTAAACATTTGTTTGTTGATGTCCCTTAAATCAAGCAGTTCTCATACTACGATACCTTAGATGAAATCAATGATATCTGAATCAGAATATGCTTTTCATTCACTAGTCCGAGTCTTTGTGGAAATTTGCAAAGCCCAATTTGTCCTTTTGCTCAGTTTCACTAATCCAAGATGAAGATCTTAAAATCTCCCAAGAGGCCTTTAATTAATGACTGACATGAATACACAAACACTCTCAGACACACACTGAAGTTAACAAATATATCTGCAGTCCCTTGGGATTTATTGAGTCTTTTCTTAAGTTGCAGCTTGCTGAGCTGCTGCTTATTTGCCCTCTAAACATTTTGGTTCTAAAGTGGCCAGAATGCCTCCTCCTTCTTCAAACAGACATGACTTCATGAAGGAAAACAATTAGGTTTTAGTTCGCTTGTTTTCTGTTCTACTTGACAAAGAAGCACATCAAGTACATTCACAGTAAGGACACATATGCTCCAGATTGTTTAGATTCAAGCTTCAGCTCTTAAAACACTTCCTTAAGAAAACCATTCTTTCTTTCCCTTTTCCAAGGATATATCATCACAGATATGGAAAGACAGGCCAATGACTCATATAAAAATGGAAAGATAATTTGTGTATTTCCCACTGCATCACAGATGTGAATTCAGTGTGTACAGCCACTCTGCCACATCATTACACATGCACGTGATGACTTCCTTGACATCTGCATTATTGCGTTAACAGAGATGTCAGAGAAATGCATTCTTGTGAGTGCTGTTGACAGGATCAGAATGTCATTGCTAATACTTCTTCTTCCTTCCCTTGGTTTAGCAAAGCTGTTTGTGTTTGTAAGAAAAAAAATAGTTGATTTATAAGAGATCTCTAATCCCTCCTTTACAGAAGCTCACATCAGTAAGCAAGGTAATGAATATTTTAATAGGCTGTAGTTGACGTTTGGAACATCCTACTTATTTAGAGGGATCCCACTCAGGAAGGTAGTGGGAGCATCACTGCAATGGACAACTTTCTCCCCCCGGTAGGCTCACCCCAGACCTTCTCTATGGGAAAAGAAAGGCTCTGCGGTCCCCAAGACAGGGACCAAGCCATGGAACAGTCACTTCACTGCTGTCACAATTTAGCATACATATAATACAAAAGTGGGTTTATAAAGCAGCATCAAGATCCTATAAAGTAAATCTTTATCACCTTATTCAGCATGACCTGAAGAAGCAAAGGGTATTAAGTAAAGGAGGAATATCTAAAGCAGTGTGGGATCAGCCATGAAATATAAGCGAAATACTGTTACAATAAGTGAGATATCGACTAAGCTGGGCAAGCGAGATAATGAAAGGCTCCAAGATACTGAAAACCTCAGATTCATCCTGTGCCTCCCATTCAGTGGGATATGTAACACAGCACTTTTCCTTTGGCTTCACGGGTACCACATCAGCCAGGGCTTGTTCAGCTCAGCAGTAGGAAAGGAATTTCGCAAAAAAATGTTTCATTTCTCAGAAACTGCTCATGGGGAAAAGATAATTTGCAAGCTTGCCTGAAAGCTAAAAAAAAAAAAAAAAAA
>VZRN01003942.1:362046-386618 GCA_013397935.1 Dasyornis broadbenti
AAAAAAAAAAGTGTGGGTGTTCTTTTAAAACAAAAACCCAAAAAGCCAAAAAAATAAACAAAAAAAACCAAAAAACAGAAAAAACCCCAACAACAACAACAAAAAAACCACACATGCATACACACAAAAAGAAGTGAAAAACCTGTAATTACTTCATAGCAGCTAGTATAAGTAACAATACTGAACAAATTGCAGTGATTACAAAATCCTCTATAAATATGGGTAGCACTATTCTTGACAATAATTAGTGTACAGCATCTTCTCAATAGTATCATGATTAATATTTATTCTGATGCCGTTTTTGTTCTGGGAGATAGGAGGGGAGAAAAGGGAAGGGAGACAGCATTCTGCGAGAGCTGAGTATGTTTGAGAAGCAGAACAGAAAGAACAAAAAAATCTGCTTTATTTTTCTGCTTACTGTCATTCCCCCTCCCCTCAAAAAGGCAATGCAAATGGTGCTTTACTGGTTTTAAAAGTAAAGACAGAAATTATGTGGAGTTGGGACTGCTGAATTATTCATGAGTTCTGATTGAATGGGATCATTATCTCTGGCCTTACAAGCTAATAAATACTGTCTAATGCCTGGGTACTGTTTTGATCTAATAGTGTCAGAGAAAAAAAAAGACAAAAAAAAAAAGACTTCTTTTTTGCAAGCTAGAGCCTAAATTAGGGAGGAGCACCCTGATGAGCTCATTGCAGGAAAACCATGGGGTTTTTTCCCTTCCATTGACTACAAGGTTCACATTGTAGTTCTCAGACTCATTTGCTGCAATGGCATTTTAACTTGGGCATGAGGTTAAGATGTTACTCAGAGGTATCTACACAACTGCTCACAAATTCTTATTCCTTTCTAATTCTCAATAGTCTTATCCTTCCCCCACCCCAGTTTTCCAATCTCTTGCACCTTGCAGTACAAAATACCCAAAACCAGAGTACTTTCAGAGGCAGAACACAGGAAATGATTATGCTATCTAATCATCAGCCTGTCAGCAGTCAAATAATCTTAAATTGCATTGTTCTGTGATTTATTTCAGGATTGATTGTCCTGAGTCTATATTCACTTGATTTAATATCGTAAACTAAACATTTTCAATGGAACCTGAATTAAGGTTCTGCTCAGAGAGCTATCAAAAAAGGAGAGGAATTTGTTAGAGCACAATACAAAACAGTATTTGTTGATAATATTTGAAACAACAATAAAAAAAAAAAATAATAGTTCAAAACCCACATAAATTAAAATTAAAGCCAGGGTATTTCATTGGATAGTTTTCCATATGCTTTCCTGAGGATTACTTTTAGAACAGGACTTGTTTCAATAAGAGGAAATAATTAGGATATTATTACAAGTTAAAAAACCCCTCATAATTAGATAGGGATTAGTAACTTCGTTTTCATATGATTAACACAATAAAACCCATTTTTCCCCAAAGTAATCTGAGGCCTATTAAGCAACATGAGATCATATATCAAGGGGCCTTTTAGTAATTCAGCAGTTTGTAACACTTACACAGACTGAGAGTCTTCCACAAAACAGCTGGCTTCTTTCTCTCAACAAAACACACAGTTTTGGGCACATTTATTTCAAGGTCTAACATAGTCCTTAAAATGATAATATTTAATTAAGGATTTTTTTAACACCAGTTAGAACTGTGTGAACAGCTAGGGGGAAAGTGTGAACAGTTTCTCAAATTGTGTATAAGAAATGGAGCTCTCTGCTTGGCTTAGTCTAGCACAGACAGACCCTCTTGGTACATCTGGATTTTAAGGAGTGAGTATCTCCTAATAATTGGCACATTTAAGCTTAAAAATGACTAGTTTCATGGTATTTTGTTAGTCTAATCATGTTACATGCTTAGTTCCACTATGATAAATAGGCTAAATATGAAGCAAGTTATTGACACATTTGCTATTTGTACACACAGCTCATAAACAATAAGTAATAAAGAACAGATGTGACATAAATTTAGGTTTGTGGGTCTATTCAGTGGAATAATTCTCCAAATATTACCGTTTTAGTCATCTTTTTTAGTGCTTTTAACTGCAGCAAAAATACAACACTGTTCCTTTTGTTATTATTAAGTAGGAACATGTTCACCCGTTCTAGTTTTTCTGTGTTTTCTGCGTATGATGCCAGTCTCCGCAGCCAATAAGACCTTCAGACAGTAGCCATTATCTGTCACTCTCCTGGACCAAAATAACAAATAATACGTCTGGAGGTGCTGCATTTTGTGACTGCTAGTTTTCCTGCATGGCATATGCCTAGATAGACTCAGATGAGAGGTGATTGCACAAAACTGTGATTGTGAGATGACTTAGCAGAACCCGTGATGATGTCCTAATGGCCTCCTGCAGCGGGGAACAGGGGTAATTGTTTGTCAGGGGAAGGAACACATCTGTAAGGAGGCATCCTCTGCAAACCAAGCAGCCATGTGTCAAAAAGAGAAGAAGAATCACAGTGCAGCAAGGCTGCATTCAAGTCTAATAAAATGAATAACAAAGAGGTGAAAAATGAAACAAAGTATTAGATTATCACGTTAAAAAACCTGTTAATGGTGGGCTCTGGGTTAAAAAATAAGTCACCTCTAGACAAAATGGTTCTTTGAAAATTATTAAGTAAAATTCTGTGACTCCCAGCAAGTTAGTGCAACAAACCCAGTGAATGCAAATACATTCCCCAACATCAAAAACAGGCACAGAGAAATCCCTTCTTCCTGTATGTTCTCACCTGTAACAAGGTGGCTTGATAGTCACCAAGTATTTACTGCATACTTTTCTTCTTCCAGCTCTTTAATCTTCCATTTGAAATATTTGTTTTTCATGTGATCACTGCTTAGAAAACTGACATCATCCCACCACCCTTTCTAGAGCAAAGGTATCGGAATTGAGAAATGAGAAACCATCAAGGTCAACCCAGGCAATTAGGGCATCAGACACATCAGTGGGAATTTGTCTTTTATGTCAACTGGGGCAGAAACAGGCCCTTAGAGTAGATTAAGAACCTTATTTTGTACTCTTTCAGCATCTTCTATTTGATAAAAAATAAACTGGAGCAAATAAACTAATTAATCGCACACAGAACGAATTCCTCAGTCTTTCCACCCTACATCTTAATTATTTATTTTCTAACTACAGAATAACAAACATATGAATCTCAACAGAAATATTATACGCTACAAATCAATCAACTGATAATAGCTTCATTGTCCAATAGGTAAGGGCCACAATTTTTTAAGTTTCATACAATCACGTGCTCATTATGCCACTCATTACACCTTACCAAAGGGCATCTGGTAAAGAGCCACACAAAACATGAGTTAGGCAGGGTAATCCTAGACTTTCCTGTGTTCATTCAGCTACACCAATGTCAAAAGGCTACGCTTAGTTTTTTTGTTTTTTGAAACCAATACCTTCTGAATTCTCTGCAAAAGAAGCAGAGCATTGAAAAGTACCTTCAAATCAGATCTACCTGCAATCAAAAAGCATCCACTGCAAGTAATTAAATAAAATTTGCAAACAGAATTGAATAAATAATACCTCTTTTTTGCTTTGATGGGTAACTTGGGACAAATAGAGCTATAAAAATATTTTAAGAAATACATATCAGAGAAATCAAAATAACAATTTACTCTGCACCACCCTAGAGTTAATTGCTTAATTTCATTTTCAAATAACCTTTTTAAAAACCCTTTTCCCCAAATGGAGGTTGATTTTTAAACAGGAAATGAGTCTCATAAAAACTTGTTTTGTTTAAAAATGTTGAAATGAAATATTTTAGCATATTCTAGAAACATCAATATACTCATCTTTTCCATTCACTTTTATTCCTCTCAAAATTATCCACTGCAATTCATCAAAACTTTTAAATTAATTCTAATCTCTAAAAAAATGCTAGTTTTTTTAAGCTTATTTTCCTAGAACAAATATTGTTTAGTCCCATTCACAAACATCCTGGATAAAGTTTTGAGTTTAAGAATCTCTCTTCAAAAATATGCCAAAACTATGCTAAAAGCCAAGCAGAAAGCCTAAGGCAAGAATATGGGAGCATCAGTTGAGCAAGGACTGAAAGCAGTGACCTGTTTGACCACTAGCTGAAATGTAAAAAGGGCCTCTTTTCCTCTCGCATTGGAGTGTTCCTTCTCGGAAGGAAAAAAAGGGACAAGAAAAAAAACAAACAGAAAACCTGTTGTTTTAGTAACTACAATTATTCAATAGTCTTGTTAGAGAACAAACAGGTCATTAACGTGGCAATATGAGGGCTGGTCACAAACTCATCACAAAACTGATTTAATGGGAAATTGAGTTTTCAACTAAACCAAATGGTATTCTTGGATTAAGTATTTATTTACCAGAAACAAAAAATAGAAATTGAATTGGAAAAGAAAAAAAAAAATTTTTTTTTGGTTTTTTTTTGGGTGTTTTTCCCAAAAAATGGCAGGGGGTATGGTGAGGGGTGTTTGGTCTGCCTTTGACATTCACAAAAGTGGTTTTCCTGTGGGCAAACTGGTCTTGGACACCTTGCTGAAGGAAGAGGGAATTGTTTGCTCAGTGACCTGTCCGTATTTCCCACTACTTGACCAGAACTGCTGAGATGGGCCTTCAGTCTCAAAGCAGACCATGTAGTAGCATAATTCAGAATAAAGATGGGTTGCCTGAAAGAACAGAACCCAAGCCTAATGAATAACTTCTTAAAAAAAAAAAAAAAAAACATGCCTACATACCTCCCAAGATGTAATAAACACAGAAGTACAGACAGTGCAGTGTGAGGAAAGACACATGTTGGGTTTTAGATTTTACTTTTTGGTTCTATTCTCTCATTCAGTGGTCAAGTTCTGGGCAATTATCCTTCTGCTAAATTCAGAGTCCATTTTCTATTCTATGTACAATGTGCTATAAATTTTTACACTTATATTCAAATTTTAAACAGCTGGACAAGGTGATTATTGTAGGTCCCTTCCAACTGAAATATTCTATCCTATACAACTCCTTGAGATAGCAGTCTTTTCTAGTTCTATTATATTGTGTGCTCAATTGAAGCTTGAATATTTTTATGATACTGGAAAATTATATGAGAATCTTTAAAAAATATTAAAGTGACAGAAAATATAAAAATCACCATTTCTTTACTAAAGCTTTTATCACAAGTTTTACAAATATGATTTTAAAATATTATATGACACTACTTAATTTGTTTTTAACAATTATTGAAACTGTAGTTCTGAGTGAATTTCCTTCTGTTGTAACACTAAAGAGAAGTTATAGGTAAATGCCAGAATACCAGTATATATTTTAAAACAGAACACATAAATATTTTAAATGCTGCTTTTATCCTATTAGTTTTGAAAAGGATAAAGGTCAACCAAAAAAGTAAACTGGCAGCAAAGCAATGCTTTTGGAGTGATTCTCAGGCAGCACACACTCTTCCTTTCACCATATAGAAGACATTTAAATACTCCTAAATACTCCCTCATCCTGAAAGTAGAGCCCAGAGAATGCATTTGAATCTTCACACATGCTGGCATGTGGGGAGCTTTTCTACTCAAGACCACATGAGAAGCAATTGTTCAAGCCTCCTCCACCTTCTTCAGAACAGCCTTTTCAACTGTGTTGAACATTTTCTACTAACTCATTAAAATTTGGTTGGAATAAAATAAAATATGCCATAGACTAATAATTAGGACAAGAGTCAAGAAACTTTCTGAAAGGGACAAAATGCTCCAATATCTTTGCAACTATTTGCAACTAAAGTATAAATATTTTATATTTAATAAAGAAAGGAAAATGCTATTGAAAGCCATGGAGAAAATTACTAGATAATTAAATACTGTGAATTCTTATGTATGATAAAACCAGGCTAAGTAGCTGTCATGATTCTTTTCTGTATAAAGTAGAAAGAGAAGTAAGACATAATTAGGCCTGAAATGGAAAATCGTACAACTGGCTTACAAGGTCTTGAAAAACACAAGCCATTATAAAATATGGTGGGAGAGAAAAAGACCCTGTAAAATGTGGTGGAGGTACCAGTCAGACTGCATGATCATTCATGAAGAAACCTCAACCTACAGAGAAGTAGGAAACCTTTTGATAGGAATTACAGCCCTAGGAATTTAGTGCAAGTTTTGTTCTTATGACATCGGGCAGGATTTCACTGCTACCTCAAAATACAATTTTTCAACAGGAAATCAAAACAAGACTAATTTGAAAAAGAAATGCTGTGCTAAATGAAGTTTAATTTCTCCCCTACATGCTTTACTTCAGTGAGTATATTAAAATACTCTGTACTAAGTGTATGAGTAATAATTTGCTGAATTGTGTCCAAGCTGGTTACTTGCCTGAACTATGTCAGATAAAGTAGACGTGGGAAGCTCAAACTGAAGAACAGTTACTTTTTTCATTTTCCTTCCTTAATTTCCAACATCATACCTTGTTCAGTTTACACCCCTGGCAGTCTGCTAAATCATTCTTCTTCAGAACAAAAATAGCATAACAGCATAAATTCCATTTTACACAGAAGTGAGAACACAAAGTATTCCGTTTAGCAGCCACTTAAAGTGAAATATTTCCCCTCCTACCAGGCATTACCTCTCTGTTCCAGCTGTACTTTTCTATCTTACTGTACACTCCTCTGGTAGAACCTTGTTACCTTGCTAGGAAAACATCAAATAAAATTAGTAACTGGCCAACAGTGAAACAAAGCTGTTGGTGACTGTAAGGCAGCTATAAAGGTGACACCATTACTTGTCCATGCAAGAGATAGGACAAGAGGAAATGGCCTCAAGCCAGGGGAAGTTTGGATTAGATACGAGAAAAAATTTCTTCGCAGAAAGGTGAGAGTTTGTTCAAGCATTGGAGCAGGCTGCCCAGGCAAGTCGTTAAGCCGCCATCCCTGGAGGTATGTAAAAGACATGTAGACACAGCATTTAGAATCATGGTTTAGAGGTGGATTTGGTAGCATTGCCTTAATTGTTGGACTTGACAATGTTAAGGGTCCTTTCCAACCTACATGATTCTCTGATTCTAGGAACAATCAATTGTTTCGTGCTATTTTATACACTTAGGTATTTTGTTGTAATGTGTTTTACCACTGTGTGCACATATAGATGCATCTACCTTTTATAAGCATTCCTAATTTAGTCCTGACATCAAGTAGAACTTTTGTTTTGTAATGTATATTGCATCTTGCTGCTATATCGAAACTTTGTATTGTCATCTTTAAGTGAATGTTAACCAGCAAGCACACGTGAGTATTTAAGGGCAAACATGATACTGTTCCAGAAGGTGTCTGCTCCTGGGTGTAACTGCATTGCAACGTTGCTTCACCAAAATAAGTTTAAAAAATTTAAATTTTTTCCTGTTCTAACAGCTACTAACAAAATATTGGAGAGGTTTCTCATGGAAAATTAGTGAAAAAATATCAGGATCTGTCTCCTCTAATAGATTTAACTTCTATGCTAGAACTTTCTCATAAAAGTTTCAATTAAAGCTACTCTTTTTCACTCGTAACACACACCAAGAGGTCAAGAGCCCTAAATAACCCCTGATGCCATCAAGAGTGAAAGAGATCAGGGACATCACAGGGGGTTCTCAAAAAATAGGATGTGACAACAGCACCCTATGGGGATCCATCACCCTGTGGGGATCCATCACCCTGTGGAGAATTAGCCAGGACTGGCCTTGTTGGCTGTTGAGCTGTAAGGGACCCTTCAGGCTCATTCCTACTAAAATCCCTGAGGCCAGCACAACTCCAAAAGAGAGCATGACACAGCTGTAGCCCAGGAACCATGTTCATACTGCCCAGGAAGCAGATGTTGGCCATGTGTCTGTCTCTCTGAGCCAATGGATCAGTCATAGCTATATAGAATGGAATTTTATATTGATAAATCCCTGTGAGACAGCAAGCCAACCACCTGCAAGTCCATAGTTTGACCAAGGGGCATGAATTTGAGGCCTGCAGGCAAGCATCCTGAATCAGGTGTTTCATAATGTGCAGTTTCAGGCTGAGGAAGCATCAACAAAATTGGTATTGAAAAAAGCTACTTCCATAAATGAGATTTTTCTGGGGAAAAAAAAATTAAGCATTTTCCAGTTAATTCCACTGTGACCTCATCTTACTTTCTCTCTGGCACATATCCCTGAGAAATGGCATACAAAACATAAAAATGTTGATTTGCCATGTTCTACCTCAGTCTGATTTAGCATAACACTGCAGTATTTTCCTGTGTCTTTTATATTTCCAATCACTTGATTATGGAGTTGCATCATTGCTGAACCCTAAGCCATAAAAAATAAAGGAACACAATGACAGTCAGCCAAAACAACACAAACAGCTGCTTGTCTAGACATATTAGTAGTGTCCTGAAACCTTGGCAGCCTGGTGATATAATCTAAAAAAATTCGCGCCACTATTCTTGAAGTGTCTTATTGTGATTATGTAAATCTACTCATTTATTTTCACTGGAAAACATTAAGATGCAGGCAAAGGAAATAATGAATCATTTCACTCTTGGTTCCTAACTAACGGTATGATTCAAAGGGAGGTATCTGCAAGCTTCTTTGCCTAATGAAAGTCTCCTGTGAACAGCGTGTTCTATAACATGAAGGGACAAATTAATAACAGTGTTACAATATAATTGTTTTCTTTCTGTTATGTGTGCTTATTTTGCTGTGGCAATTATTTGTTTATAAGCCATTAAGTTATTTGCAAAACCTATTTCATGTTCCACCTCTGATTTAATTAGTAGAAGACAGTCCCTTTGCAATTAACAATAAAGGTTAACTTTTTATAAAATTCCCAGTAGAATTTAACATTTCATTTCTTAGGTTTTTTACATCCACTTCTAATTATAAATAGATGGCTTTGTTCAACTAAAATGTGCACATGAACTCCACAAAATATCACCACCAAAAACAGAAGGTATCAATAATTGCCACATAATCACTCTGTAGTCTAAGTTCCTGGTTCCTCAAATTCTGAAGAAATTAAAAAACTAGGAAAGCAGTTAATGGGCTCTGGCTTGACCTATCCATAAAAGACATTAACATCTACAGTTAAAACAAGGAAGTTCTTGAATAACAGGCCAGAACTTTGGGTGCTTCACTTCCCTTCAACTTGTTTTTGTGACATTTCAAAGTCAGTGATACATCTGCAAATTTTTCTGGACTTCAGCTGCATTGCATGTTTGAGAAACTGAGCACCTTGGAAAAAAAGTCAACTTTTCAAGACAAAACCTTACACCAAATGTCTGAAGTTTCAAGAGCATTTAACGGTTAGAGATATTTCTACTTTCTTGGCTGCTCAGAAGGGGATGAGAGGTAGACAAGACGAAGAGGGAGATCAGAATTTGACCCTCTGTTTCTGTCACTTTAATATTTGGCATTTCTGTGGCCTAAAAAGACTAGGGAAATCATTTAAGAACTAATGAAGAGCTATTTACCTCCTAAATCTTCTTCCCTTGAGTAATGAAATAATTACCCTCCCATAATCATGGAAATATTCAACTTGAATCTTAAATTGAGCTGTTGTGAAAAGTGGTAGTGATGTTACATAGGTGATCACCATGGTAACGTTTGGAAACTGCACTGTCGTCAGCCAAGAATATCATTCTGCTTTTCCCCTAACAGAATAAGAGACTGGAAATGAACTCTTCCAAGATCCCATATTGATAAGGGAAAGTGAACATTTTTCTGTCTTACCTGCTAGGACAAAGGCTTAAAAACAAACACACAAAACCACTAAAACCACAAACAAACAAAACCTACCAGCCAACTCCTTCAAAAACCCACCACCAGTACACTGTCCATGAACTGAATTACTTTGTAATGTGATATTACTGTTTGCTAGTTTTGTTTTGTTTGCTTTCTGTACATAAGTCAAGACAGATCACAAAGGAACAATGTGGTAGGATTACAAGGAGAAATCAAAAGAATTTATTGGCATAACTTTGATAATTAGACACCCTACAAAATATTAGAGCAGTTACTTACCTTTTAAACTGTGACTCTTTTACCAATGAGCCCTCTCCTTCTGCTTGAATCTTTGACTTCTTATGCAATATGATTTTCTACACTGGCAATAGTAGTCACTGCATCTGAAGACTATTCACTTCAGGCTACCCAGTCCAAGCACCTCAAGAATAAATCTTGCTGCCTGCTCAAGGAGCAGCCCAAGGGAGGATCGATACTAAGAATACTGCTTTTATCAACAGTCTAAGAGATACAATGAGAGACCATACTTTAAATACTCACCCCTTACAAAAATGGTCTGAGGTTAAAACCTTTCAGAGTATGTAAAACATTCAGGACAGAAAAGATGAGGAATTTTTGCCTCGTTTTTGTAGAAACCAAGGGATGAACTAATGTGCACTACAAGTAAGTATTGGAGGCTCTGTATCAAAACTGAAGGAGCTACACATCTCCCAGCTCAAAGATATGATTTTCACTTTGATAGCTGCTTTTCTGCCTTAATGCTGTGTGGTATGAAAGCATAACCATTCAAAGAGGAGATTAAGTATCTGAGATATTAATTTCCCATTAAGCAGGATAGAAAAATTGAAGTGTCAATGATGCTAGAGTACACACTGCTGTGGAGATGGTAGATAAGATGCCCAATCTGCACAGGCAGTTTACGGCTAAGAATAATTCTATGGGGTTTTGCTAAAATGTACAGTTAATTAAAAATCCAAATTATAAACAAGATTTTCAGAAAGGACTTATACTTTTAGCAAACTACAAGGAAGCAGAGGATTACATTCTTCTAAAGGATGTTCTCTCTACTGAAGAATTAATATACCTGAGAAACATTCACATTTATTCTTCAGGCAGTAAGGAAAGCTTCCTCCCAGGATGATGCTATAAAACAGCAAGCAGCAGGTGAAGTGAGAACAGTAATAAAGGCAACATATCCAGGCTCCAAAAAGATTCTCAGTTTCACTTGAAGTCATAAGTGATCTACAGACTGCACAGTGGATTTCTAAAGGCCTAGACTTTATCTAGTGATTACTGAATTAAACTCTTATCTGATAATGATGGGATTCATCTCTCTTGAGGTGCTTTAGCAACCTGAAGCCTAGGCGTCTAGTGTAAACTGCCTTACTTTGTAGGCAGTGACAAATGATGTGTGGATGTACAAAGGGTGAGATACCTTATCTTAAACATTTCTCAGTATTCGGAGGGCAGTTGTCACATCTTCCTACTTCTTTCCCATGGGACACAGGAGTTTTATATCCTAAAAGTGGCATCACATCTTCTAAACTCTGAATAACCTAAACAGTTGTTACTGCACATGAACCCCAGTCAACCAAAGAGAGCCTGTCTACACCTGCTCACCAACAATATCAAGCCTGGGATGGGACAAACTGGACTGCTGCAAAACACAGCCAAAATTCTGCCCCAGTGAAATGGGAGCAGAGGACAAAGGCTTATTCTGTGCTTAGCACAGAAGGAGAAGATGCAGATACTGCAGAAGGAAGTAGAGCTCAAGATCACTTTGACAGACGTAAAGAGGTGCTGAGGCAGAAACAGCATGTGGTATCAAGTGGAAAAAAACCTCCTGCTTTAGCCAAGTACAGATAAGGACAACTCACAGACTTTTAGACTGCTCCAAAGGTATAGATCAGTGCAGTGTCAGACTTTGAGCAGCATTTCTTTCTTCTGCGGGCAGCAGGGGCATCTGACTAATACAAGAACGCCTCCAGTTCACTCTTGGATACTTTAGAAGCTGTAAGAGGCGTCTTTATTCCCAGAGAGCCTGGGATAACCATTTTAACAGATGACACACTACTCGTAGACTATGGTCATGTGAAAGAAACAGCAGATGTCTTCCCTGGAAGAAGTTCTGAGTCAAATGTCCCTTTCACTGACTCCACTATCCAAGCCATTTTAAATGTGCTCACCAGTCTGCAGTCAGCCATCATTCTCTGAAGCTTTCCCACTTTCCTAAACACAGAACTTTCGAGTCACACTCCTGTTTGTCTTCTTCCTGTCACTGGGATCAAAATGGATTATCCTCTCATGACCCCTTCCCAGAGTAACAATCCTGGCTCTGGTCAGGAGACCAGCATCCCAAATGGTTTTGTATCCTCAAAGCCTGTCCATAAAACTGTGAAGACAACAAACAGATCTTTCAAAAAAAGAATTTCAGGTCTTTGCCAAAGAATACACAACTTAAGAAAATGGATCCAAAGCACAGAAGAGCGTTATCTATCATTACCTCAGCATAACCACGTCATTTGAAATGAAGAAGGATCCAACTCATTCCTGCTTTCCCGGTAAGACACAGCTATCTTGCTGCTTATACTGCCCTCCTTCTCTGCCTGTGTTTGACTGTTTAACTTGCTCACAAAGCCTTATTTCCTTTAATGTAAGTTAGGATTGAGGAAAAATAAGCCTAATTCAAGTAAAGATTTTTATTTTTAGGCAAGGTAAATGCATGCCACAGGTATTCACCAATTGATATCTTCCCCACTGTGTACTCCAGAAGCATTAGAGTTATCTAGGATGGATACTTATCTCTGGCTTTTTCTCAGCCGCTTTGTTTCTCTCAGAATCTCTTTGATTAACTCTGAGCTGGATAATAGAAAATTAAATTCTTTCTATTTATCAAAAGTAGGGTTTATGGATCTCTTGCACTCCTTAGAGCCCTTTTAGAGTTATGGGGATATTTAATGAATAATTTCTAAATTGAACATTTTATAGCCTACAGTTCTCACATAAGTAGACAAATGTCATATATCTATCATTCAAAGGTATACTCCAATGGAGAACAAGTTTCTGATTCAATTTTGGAGCAGTAAACTCATCATTCATTTTCTATTTTCTTGACTTGGTGACTGAGTTGTATAAGAAAGAAAATGCCATGCAATGAAACCTTTTGCACTATTCTGACACCAGCTCACAAGAGCCCCTACAGACCTAAAAGGAAAAGAAGAGCTCTGGGTGTTCACTGCAGGTGGCAAGTAGGAGCACACAGTCTCAGGCCTTACTAGCAGGATGTGGCCTTATAGACATAACCAAATTATTCAGGTCTCACATTTGGGGGTTGTATGCACAACAGGAATGGGAACCCCGTACCTGGAGAGTAACAGAAGAAAGAGATATTTGCTCATCAACACACTGCCCCAGAAAATACTTTCATCATTCATACTTTCAAGAACTAGTGCTCAGAGTAAGAGCTCAGCAGGCAAAAAAGGGAGCTACTTGCAGCTCCCTCATTCCTGGGTTTGCATGTGGTGGTTCAGACTAGAATTTTAACTCATTATACACTCACATAGGAGATAAAGTAGAATCAAACAGCTGAAAAATATACAAAATTTCATCGCCCTATGTACTACCTTGAGATAACTGTGCTTAAAACACCTCTAATTAGATACTTGTTGTTCCTTAAGATCTTTAAAAACGGCTATTCCATAGACTCCTGTAATAGCTTATTATGGTATTTTCACAGAACAGTAACATTCTTCACTATTACAAAACTTTTAAAATGCCTAACCTGCATCATGTTAGACCTGCCCTGCTTACTCTTCAGAGACACTGAGAACAAATAATTTCTTTTCTTTTTCTAGCAGTATTTCTTTATGCACTATCTATTATCATGTACTTACACACCCACACACACTTCAGTATCATTTTATTTCATCATATTTCTTCCAGGTCCCAATCTCTAAAAACTCTCACTGCTCTCCTTTGGACCACCTCTGTTTGGTCCACAACTTATTTGAAGTAGAATGTCCAAAACCAGAAACCATTGTCTTGTTCAGACCCTCCTGCTGCTGCTTAAAATAGCATTATTCCTAATGTTTATAACCTAGTCCATCATTTGAAATCTTTCCAAGAGCTCACCAGTTTTTATTTGCTTTTGACCTGTGACCCACCAGGACCATCACATCATTTTCTACGCAATCCTTATTTTGCCCATTCTCTCCTATGCATGTTACATGTATTTGTAAGCCCAGCATGTCACTTCCTTTTAGTTTGGTGGCACCTACAAATGTAATACACTACTCTCAGGCCCATTGGTTAGGTCATTAATGAAAGCAAGAATACCTGATCCAGAACAGAAAGGTCTGGACGCTCATCCAACATACATTTTTGCAGTGAACAATTGTTAACTACTTGCTCTCTACATGTCTCTACATATTTTAGTGTCTTTACAGCAACTGGGTGTTCTGTAAATTCCTCACTTTCCCCACTCTTTCTGCATAATCACTACACTTACATTTTCTAGTATCTAGGTAACTTGTCTGCCCCTCAGAAGTTCCTGCAGATAACTGTTAGAGGCTCTGAGAGTTCCCCAACTAGCCCATTAAGCACTAAGGACAAAGTTCACCCACCTAGTTGGCATGAAAACATCTAAATTTTATACATGCTATCAAACCTGTTTCTTCCTCATTCTTTCCTGTTGGTGTTAGGCCACCTTACTGCAGCCGACCTTTATCTCAAAATCCAGCAGAAAAGGCATGACATTGAGCCCTTCCACTGTCCCCCTCAGACAGCCTTCGCTCTCTCACAAACCACCTTTCTGATTTATACATTTGGAGTGAGCTGACCTAGTTTCCACTTCATGCAATCTTCCTTCTTATGTTTAAAGTATGGGAAGTGCTCTTGATTTAGCTAGTTTGGGCTCTGTATTTCCTATCCTTCCCCCTCAATGGGACAATTTGCACTGTACCCTTAGCAGGCAGGTCCCTTCTTACCTTCTCTCTTAGACCAGACTCCTAACAATACTTCCTCTGCTAAGCATGTATTGTAATACATGTATTTAGACTAATGTTATTCCAAATAAGAACATCAAAGATCACAAAAATCAGGTCTGTGCTACTGTTTTTCATTTCAGACAGCTACTGTACTGTTGGATTAACAGATTTTTCACTTCACCCAGGAGTGGCGGAATTTATCTACACTTTCACATCTTCTAAACAGCCGATTTTCTTCCAAAAATTGTAAACTGGTTGAAATGGAATATGTTAACAATTCAAATAGTCACTTGCCATGACCTCCAGTAAAAACATGCAGATACTTACAAGTGAAAGCTGTGCATCTTATTTTTCTTGAGACGCTAGTCTAATAATTCCAGTCTTACTTTTCTTGGGTATTTTTGCCTCCAATGAATTCAGTCTTCTTCCTTGTCATCATTCTGGTCAATATTGTAAGCTTTGATAACTGTTATTTCAGAACACTGTTCCCAAGACTTCTATGCATCTGTAGCATTCTTTGGCATTGGCACACAAATAAAACACAAAGAGTGAGAAACATGACATACTACAAAACTGGAATATAAGTCAATCTTTTAAATCTGTATCCACTGAGTTCTGGGGTTTGGGGCTTATTATTGCTTTTGACAATTTTATTCAACTCCTTTTGATGGAGTTACTAAAGTTTGGATTCCCTTCACTTTGAAGTGATCCCAAGCTCCTAACTTGAAGTAAGAGCAATTTTTTTAGTCCAATCATGAAATTGTGAGAATTTTCAGTACACAATACAATTTAAGAAAAAAAAAAAAAAAATCCAAACTATTAAATAACAGTGATTTTATGAGGAAGAGGGATCGAGATATTATCATTATAATCTATAAAGGTTATAATGAAGGAAAGAGAAGAGAATAAAACAATCTCAAATTTTCAAAAGAATCTAAGTAGATTAAGAGCATTTATGTCACTGACTCATGTTCTTGCTCTCTAACTACCTTTGAAAATCTCCACTTTGCACTGCCAAATTATTATTGCTCTCTGTCTCTAACACTACTGAAATAAAAGCATATCTTGCCTGAAATTGGACTGCTGTTTATAATGCAAATTAGTAAGCATTTTCCTCCCATAAAAAATACTTAAGTTACAATGTTTAGCAAGTTTACATTCTGGACCAGATAAGATAAATCATTCACACAAAATTATACAGAAATCCAGTCAACATATTTTTAGTAAATACACTTTGAAGTGCTGGAAATAAGAAAGCTGACAATTTTAAATTTTTTTTCCCATTTCAAACTCTCAAGAGAATGTACACCAAGTTTTCTTAAAATACCATTTTCAAAGAGTACACAGGGTAAAAATAATGTAGAATACCTTGACCATAAGTGATTGTTGAAAATGAGCTTTATACTAATGAAAACATTCAGTACTTCTACTATTTAGGGTTCAAGCCCTGAAATTATTTCATTCAATGACATTCTAGCATCAAGACAGAGTTAGACAAGAGAAAAAGCTACAGCTATGAATGACATTTCTTTAAACCACTATATAGCGATTGAAAAATATGGATTATCTTCATAAACCAAGCTACTGCCTGGTCCATAACAGATGAACTAATAACAATGCAAATGTCATTATTTCTCACAAAACTGTAATTATAAAAAACCTGTTATTTTATTTATCTGTGGTCATATACATGTATTCAATTTCACACCATCTTGAGATGCATGTAATGTCCTCAGTATGCTGTGCCATTTTGCAAATCAGTAATACATGAGTTTGATGGGCCAATTTGTCCCAAATCTCACATTCTGTCCTGAAAGAGCAGCAGACATAACTGCACCCACTCAGATAGTACCCAGGAACCAACTGTGTCTCAAAGTAACAGCTTATGTACCATTTTCTCATTCTTCTGAAGAGATAAGGGGGAGGGGAGGGAAAATTTAACTTTTAAGACAGTCTGGTGAGCAGAGAGAATGGCACAATCTCTGTCTTGGTCATCATTTCTGCCCACAGAGAAACACAGCAGTCAGTCTCATATATTCTTCCTATAATTTGACTGAAAATTTGAGAAATGCAGGAGAAAAAAAAAAAAAAAAAAAGAGGGACTTCATTTACCTCCACTGTTAAGTGAGGCAGATAAAGGTGCATATTACATTGCACAGTATATAGTCAAATACACTGAACAGCAACATGCAAGCAGCTCCTAAAATTGCAAGTTATGTATCTATTAAAATTAATCTAATGAAAGTTTGCTTCATGTTCAAGATATAAACTATCAAAGGCAATTAGTAATCCGAAACACCAAATATTATACATAATGCAGTTTTTCCATATCATAATCTAAAAATCTGTGTTCTCTGTTAACAGCATAGGCAATATGACTTTTCCTAGATTTCTTGCTGTCTCCGGGACAAGAGCCTTGGAGTTGCTCCTGCTCATTCTCCTGACCAGCACTGATCCAAGGGCTCAGCAATGACCCAGTCGGAAATGGCACTAAGGGTGCGACTTGCAACAGCAGCAGAGCCACACTTCCACATTGTAAATCTGGTAGTCCAACCTTGGTGACTCCTCTGTCCTAAATGTATTCTGTGCTTCTGTCAAATAAATAGTGCACAGCTATGCACTGCACTGCAGAGAGGAGGAATAGGGTGTCAGGTGAAGGTGTGCTCCTCACAGAAACCAGGAGCCGTTTCTGCAATCAGGAAACCCAGAGCAGTCCCTTCTAGCCCTATTTCCAGGCTTTGTGCAGCATTTGGTTAAACTGTTCTAGTTCAGAGGTTTCTAGCCTGGGTTGTCAAAGGAAAGTTTTTGGAAGGCCACCTGGAGACTAGAAAGCAACATTATTTGTTTACACAATCCATGGCTTTTAACAGGGATTTTTTTTCTGATTCATTTCATTGATAAAAGTATCTTGCATTACTCCCTCATAAATGTTAATAAAGAACAACATGTGGTACTTGAATACATGCCACTGGCAATACCACAAAATGTAAACTGGAACAGCAGCAACACAGTAGCCTCTAACACTGATTGGCAGACATGCTGGACTAACGAAATTTGGTGAAATAATGTGCCCGGGAATGAAAAGCACAGTAAAAAATAATAATGCCTGAAGCAGGGTAGTTCAAACTGCAGTGGGAGAGTTGGTATCTTGCATCTTTCTTGTGCAGAAAATAGTTGGCAATGGAACACTTGCTTATTATCCATGTTTTACACCATGTTTGGATGGCTCAGCTGTACAGACCAAAAGACGAAAAGCCTGAAAACAAATTCCTGCCAATTTCTTGCCCCTACCCACTCATTTATTATGGAAAAAACATCCATAGATGCATCACCTGTTCCAGAACTTCTGGCCATCAAGGCTTTAAAAGACTGATGGTTATTCAGATCCCTGAGACCCTCTTCATAAAGCAAATCCTGATATAACTTGTTTGAAGAGACAAATTCTGAAAATTTCATCTAGCAGCATTTACTCAGGCAACAATCTTTGAAATGAACACGAGAAATTCCTAAAGCATTCTACTTCTTGGTATGAGTGAAATGCAGCCCCTGATTATTAGAGGCAGTGCTTCATTTTACACCACTTTTCTATGTTTTAACCATCTGCTTTGGAGGGGTCAGGCATCATTATTCCTATCCAGACACAATTAAATATTTACTGAAAAAGGTAAGGCATTGTGAATTTGTATGCAAACTCTGAGAAAAAAAAAATGTATAAACTATAAATCTGCCCTTTAAGGTCTAATCACATTAATTTGTTTTATAAAAATATTCTAAATTAAACAAAGAACAACAACAAAAAAAAAAAAATCAGGAGACTTTCCTTGCATGTTCTGTTTCAAGGAAAATAATGTTCAGAAATTCAATTCTTATCTACAAAACAGCTTTGTTAAGAGATGATTTTTTAAAAATAAGCTTGAAGAGCTTGAGTATAATCCTTGTTAATGCCATACCCTGTTTGTTAGCAGAAAAATCCTTCTTCTTGAGTTTACTTGTCAGTTGAAGTCTTCATGGACTGATGGCTCATATAAAACTAGACAAAGATGACAGATGCTTTAAAGAAAGAACATCTTTTCAGAATTTGCTAAGTACTGTTTCTGATCTTCATTTTTTGATTTACAGTCCTAAATTTTGAGTGACTGCTTGACTGAGAACTGTCCTGGGTAAGACCTATTTGATATTCTCAATCTTTTCTTCCTGAAGTCCCCAGAAAAAGCGGTGTCTTCTGCTTTTCTTTTACCAAGCCTCACAACTCCATGCCTCCCTATGGCATGAAAGACTCCAGATCTGAAGATAATAGAGACCACATGACTGCAGAGGGAGCCAATGGTGTGTGGCTCCAGGATCCAATGCTGTAAGGTCAATGCCTCCTTGCTGAAAGCATAGAATCATTTTGAAGTATCTTCTTTGTTTTGTTTTGTTGTGGTTTTAGGGTTTTATTTTGTTTTGTTAGTTTTTTTTTAAAGAATGACAAAAAAAAACCCAGAGCCTAATTTTATGTGCCTGGGAGTAGCTATCTGAGCTTCAGGCAATACAAACGCTGCTATTACTGGGGAGTAAAAGCTCTGCATAATTAACAAACATCATCAGCCTTACAGTTCCTGTAGAATGTAGTAAGTTCCTTGCCTGAAGGCTGCTCTCAGCCTAGTAAGTCTGTTTATCCTGTCCAAGATTAGATTAGTTTAATTATTATGAAAAAGACTGCTAAGATCTTACAGCCTAATTATGCAAATGTTTCTAAATGTTCACAAAAGTAATTTATTTATTTGGAGATAAATGAATCTGTTTTGTCATAAACCAGATTGCAGTCCTGGCAATGTACAAGCAGGGTTATGTGCCCTTAGGCATATCTTTCACCACAAATATCAGTGGGACCCCTGGATTACAACATTTATAAATACATAAATGTTTTTTAGCAGGTTTTTATTGTTTTTATAAATTATAGTAATCCCAGAAAGAACTATCACAGGTTTAATACTCACCAACCTTGTTATGAAAACATGGCTTCTCAGCAGAAGCATTTAAAAGATGCTAAGAGCTAAAACATTCCTAGTAGACCTATTAAGATGCACCTGTTTTATTATACTTTAGAACTGATATCTTCAAAAGAGTTCTCCCCTCCTAGAACAGACTCTTATTGCTAAAATAACGTGCATCAATACAGTACTATTATTCTGAATAAGGTGGTAGTGCTCTTCTCAAGGCATACTGTGCTAACCTTAACTGGAAACAATCCCTTTTACATTAGGAATTCTGTACGTTTTCCTCATAAACCTCATTACAGGTTAGAGATTTAATTCTTCATCTATTTATAATTACATGACAACACATGAAACAGATGCAGAAAAACTGTTCTATATTTAGCTACTGCTCTAGTTTCATTGCTATTATCGTGGAGATAACACCTAGGCAGCACACTGCCTGCCTTCTGTGCACTCCTGTACATTCAAGGTAGAGTATTTAAATTTTGGACTCTTAGGCACTTAAAATCTGTTCTTGACCCCAAATACAACTGAAAAGCTTAACATGTTGCACAGTTGTGTGACATGAAGTGGGATATAAGCCCAGAAGAACACTGGCCTTTGCAGAGTTCAAATCTTCTCTTAATGAGACAACACATCTGTAGACAGGGGCTATTTTGTGCTCTTCAGAGCACCCATCACTGATTCCCACAGGCATCAACTTCAGAGGGAACTGAACTACAGGCACCTTTAAAACAACAAACATGAAAGGTTTAGCTGGATATTAGTAGCAAATCAGGTGAAATGCAATTAATATACTTAACAAACTCGGATATTTTGAGCTAAGTTCCTCTAAACTGTAACGTCAAATTGATGCAGTAATGCCTTTCTGCCATTGATGTTTATTTTCTACTGGAGACAGTAGCATGATATTTCACTGGAAACATATTGCCTTAAAATCAATGCAGAGTGACTTCTCAATTTGTTTATAAATTAACCAGTCCTTAAATAAGCAAGGCAATAGCTCTATATGGGAATTATACCCACAGTTCTCCTGTGTATTAAATCGAGGATGTGAGCGATTATTTTAACTGCCTGCTATGACATCACCATTATCATGGATATTCAAGACATTAGAAGCTGTGTGCTGTCAGTTAAATGATCACATCTCAAGTGCACCTGTGTTATAATTATTCATTTGGAGCAGGATCATTAACATATTCCTTAAGTCATTTACAAGCAATTTGACTCTACAGTAATGATTTTTTCCCTCTTTGTAACAAATTAATGAGATATATATAAATACGCAAGTACAAATGAAATTCACACAATTCATACCATAATTAGCATGTACCAAAGGTCTGAAGATCTTCTAACTTGGTTTTTTTTCTGTGGTAGGCAGCTATTCAGCACTATATATGATTCTTTCAGAAGAAAGACATCTGTCAATATACTGTTAACAGTGACAACAAGGTTAGCAGTTATGTTAGCTGTTGGCACTTAGCAAGCAATACTTGTAGTCCAGGCTTAAGAGTTTAAATCGTGAAAGTAGAAGCGATAAGAAGCTGGAGATTTATTTAGTCTATCTATTGAACTACATAAATAAGTTACTTTTTCAATATCATCAACGTAATTAACTTGCCCCAGTTTCAAAAACATATAGTTGTTTCTGGCTAGACAACTTTGAGTATCCTAGAGCTGATTGGCAAGTGTGTACAAATACAAATGTCCACACACCTGCCAAACATCTTAAATATTGATAACTCATTTTAGGATTTTTTGCACTGTGCATGCTGAATGAACTTCCCTAAATCTTAGTTCCCTAGAACCTCCCTATAAAATCTCTGTCATTAGTGCAAGAGAGTGCTGATCTCAGCTAACATACACAGCTCTTTGGAGAGGACATTACTGCTGGTGTGAAGGATGCTGTATGACTATCAGAAAACTGCAGTGCACACTCATTTGGACCCAAAGAAACCTCTATGCTGTAACACCCGAGATGCAGTAACTGCCTACTCCAGGAAAGGTCTTTTCCTCACTCACAAGATGTGGTGGACTGAAAAAACGTACAGCAGCATTTACACAGATCATTTCTACACACTGTTCACCCTTATCACGTCATTAGCCAGTATCACTGGATTTAAATCAATCGTTTTACGTTATTGCAAAACAATTCCCTCAATCATATGCAATAGAGGGGTAGCTGGAAGTGTGGCTCAGTGAACTGAGTTGAAATCTAGGTAACTGGGCAGGTCTACCCTGTCTCTAGAACTACATTTGCTACACTGGCAACGCGGCAGTGAGCAGAAGCCCTTCTGCAGGCACAGGGGGTGGAGACACAGTGAGGTGGGAGGTATTTTTCTAACTCACTCCCCTGAGAATGTGTGTAAAACTCCTGCTGTTTAGGGAATTTCTTCTCTTACACAGGGGCTCTTTAGAAGTGACTTGGGAGTATCTGGAGAAACAGTGTGGGGGAAAATTGTTTCCAGCTTCTCTTCAGTTTCACAGGAGTGGATCTTGAGTGTGCTCAAAAATCCCCAAATATATCCACAGCAATGACATCACCTCTGTCTTGGATCAGCAACCTCCCTTGGACAAATCTGTAAGAGGAAGTAGAAGCTTCATAGGAAAGAGCAGTTGCATGTGTGCATAGGGAACTCTGACACAGCAATTTATAACTCAAAGCATGAGACCAAGGCATTCTGGATGACACACATGATCCTGTATGACAACAGATGCAGAAAGGCTCCTAGATTTACCTGCAATTAATTTTGTGCTAGATTTCCATTTGGAAATCTTGACCTTAGGAAGGCAATTGGAATTTTCTATTCACTTCTTCCACAGTCAGGATATCAGAGAGAAGTAGTGAACCAATGGCACATGAGAAACTGAGTAACACGATGCCAGTATCTCTGAGATTTTGTGATCTATTTCCATAATTATCCTGGGAAAATTACAGCATCCTTTATGGAATAAGAGCATTATAAAAATAATAGCTTGCTCTGTGGTTATCAATTCTCTGGTTACAATGAGCAAATTTGACAGGTGAATAAAAAACATCAACTGATACTAATATGGTGGATAGGTGAAGGCACCACCATTATCACAAATATTACAGAAAACTGAAGAATACTAATTACCAAATGCCACACCAATCATAAAATCAAAGTGCAGAGGCACTGGGGTGGGAGCAAAAAACATATGAATCCTCAGTATATTTTCAGGATATAAATTACTCAGATAATCTTACAATAAAACAATACCCACTGTACCGGATGTGTCATTCCCAAGTATCAGTTAGAAACAGAGATTAAAAAAGACTACTTAGACTTTTGAATACCACACTCTACCAGAGTAATTTACTGTTTTTAATATACAACTGAAATGCTACAGAAAACAAAATGTTGGATTATAATATATGTTGCTTTACTGAAAGGCACTTCCTCCAACAGTGCATTCCACACCATTGAAAACTCAGCCTTTGCGCTGCCCATTCTCCTGGTACAGCTCAGGTACCCATCACTTGGCCAGGCGGGTCTGCTCCACAGCCCTTTCTCAGGATCTGATGTTTACAGTGCGGAATTGGCAATAGTCTGGGGTTTTACGTCTCCCAGAATAAAATCTGACAACTCACCAGCTCACATAGCAGTACCTAGACTGTCCATCCCTGCCCACCAGCCACAGTTAGCTATTCCCAACCCAGCAAGCTCAGATGGGCTTCTCACAGGATTTATCCTGCACTGCATCATGACAGCAGACATTTAAAGCAGTTCACAAAAGAAAGAATTTGTTATTCTTTCACCCAGTGGTGGAAAGCATCAGGATCATGGTAGAAAGCCAAAAGAGACTTCCATACATAGACCCTTCTACATACACATATCCTCCTTCTCCTGTGCTCGAGACAACCTGGCTACCTGTCCAGCTTAGGATAAACAGCAAGCCCTATCCCTGAAATTTGTCAGTGTCCTGATTCTTCCCAGGGTCTGCATCACACTTCCCCCCCACTCCCCATCATATCTCTCTAAAAACCTTTTCTCTCTCTTTGGGACAGAAGAATAGAAATTCTCCCTGGCCATCAAGTGAGCCCTGAAAAAGTAAGCCATCCTACTATAGACTGTTACTGTGACAATTTAAAGTTGTGCATTTGGCGTTATCTTACCTGTGCCAGCACTTTCCTTTTCCCTCTTCCAGGTTTAAAGACCATTTTAAAGGCTTCCTTGACATAAAGGTGCATTCATGCAGGCAGCAATGTACGAGTTTGAAGAAACCCACAATACACATCAGAATAATGCAGGGCACTCATCATGACTCATTCTTACTTTCTCCGTATTCACTGAAAGCAGTTTTATATTTGTGAACTGCATGATACCACTGAACAGTATCTGAGTGCCTTCTCTGGGTGACAAAACTTGCCACTGCCAATTTGTTGGACTTTATTCAGAGCAGAGCAGTATCCATCCAGTTCCTTACCCTTGGCCCACCCAGCACCAGTCCCCCACCCTCAGCCTACAGGCAGCAAGCACCCACCTGAGTGTGCCTTTCAACCTCCCAGGGCTCCCTTAGCCACAGCCATTGGCTCAGCACAGCATCATGGACCTGCAGCCCCCTTTTAAGACGGCAAAAGGGAGCGAGTTGGACCCCATTTGCTCTGAATTGCTCTGTTCACATGCAAGTGAGACAAAGATCACTCTTTCCCCCATCTTTGCTATAGTTCTGCTTGGATCACCTACTAGTGTGTCAACTGAAAATATATGCCACAGTAAACTAGTTATCTTTAAGACATTAACATTTACCAGCTGTTCAGGTACCTTGACATCTGACAAAAACTAAAGAAATATTATGGCATCTGTATATCATATAGGCAAATAACCAAACTTAAACCAAATATTACATCATTTTTCACCTCTGACTGGTCTAGTTCAAAAAA
>VZRN01003942.1:386661-402985 GCA_013397935.1 Dasyornis broadbenti
AGGCAAAAGCAGGTTACACAGTACTTCACACTCAGAATAGATTTATTTCATCTTACTGAAGCTTCCTCTATCACTCATTACTCATATATCCAGAAACAACATGATTTGCTTGTGAGAACAATAGCCTGTAAATTTAGGAATCTGAAATATTCATGAGAAATAGGTAATGACATTTACAGCTTAACACATACACACACACTTTGAGTTACTAATGAAAGAGCAGAAAAAGCCAGAGTGCAACGTAGCATTATCCTTTGTTTTCAGCTATTTTGAAAGACAGTCTACGTGGGAAAACAGCTGGGAGAGTTGGGGTATTTTTTAGTTACAGCAGTCATTGTCTGGGAGAGGGTCTGTGGCAAAAGGACAGGGGGTCCTTTAGCATTGCTGAGCAATGCTACAGAGCAGTATCCCATCAAGCTGAAGGAAATGCTGCTTCCTAGAACAGTGCTACTGATGGAGCAGGGCTGCTCAGGGTTGACTCATCAATTACCATAAATGACCTGGACACAGGCCTTGAAAGAATAGTAAATAAATTTGCCAATGCTCCTAAACTGGGAGGAGCTGTTATCTTCTTTAAAGGCAGAGAGGCCCTGCAGACAGACCTTGACAATTTAGATGGCTGGACAACCACCCATTGTATGAAGCTTAACAAAGTGCTGGATTCTGCACCTGGGATGGGGCAACCCTGGGAGTAGACAGACTGGGGAATGAGAAGCTGGAAAGCAGTGCCACCGAAAGGGACCTGGGAGACCTGGTCAACGGAAAGTTGAACATGGGGCAGTAGTGCCCTGGCAGCCACGAGGGCCAAGCATGCCCTGGGGTGCATCAGGCACAGCATCGCCAACCAGGCAAGAGAGAGGATTGTCCCGCTCTGCTCTTCACTGGGGCAGCCTCACCTCTAGTGCTGGAGGCAGTTTTGGGCACCACAATGTAAGAAAGACATTAAACTACTGGAGAGCATCCAAAGGAGTGTGACTCATTATAGAGATATACCTTCCAGATAAAATTGACTTTGAATCGAGTATTACAAATACTAAAATACAACAAAGACTGCTGATGGAGAAAACCAAAACAGATGAAAACCTCAAACACTATGCTCATTTCCTCAAACAAAATTTAAGGTATGCTGTGATTCTGGATGCAAAATAATAAAATCTCTAAACATGAATTCATTATTGATCTATGAAAAGATCTCATTAGACTGGATTAAATTTGATCTCCCCTATTTCATATCTCACAAATTCTTTGCAAAATAAGGCGGGGGGGGGGGAAGTGACATCTTTAAATAATTTAAATCAAGGCTGTTTCCCATTGATAAAGAAATCAAGCACATTTAAAATGATCAACACTTTTGATTAACAGGAAATTTGATACCCTCAGAGCACCTGTTGCCTGCAGGATTTAAGGTACCAGATAGTCTTGTGCTAATCGCTGACCCTTACCTCATACAGGGGTTGACAAGTACAGCTCATCCCCTTAACTCAGGAGGGGAGGCTGGAACATCAGGCATCACTTTCATTTTCACTTTATCAAGAGCTCAGACCTTCCTAGACCCACATCATCCGCTCTTATCAGAAAGATGCCCTCTGCTCTCTTCCTTCTGCTTGAAGCAGGAGCCCCTCTGCTACACAAAGGATCTTGTCACTGCTTTCACATGGTTTGCAGCTTCATTACAAGCATTTTGCACATCTCAGGCTGGAACCTGTAGATGAGAACAGCTTTTTAATGTTTTCTGTAGTCTGTAAGAATTGTGCAATTATTCAACTGAAAGCAGTAAGCATGAAGGGAAAATATTATTTTCAACTCTACTTTCACTGCACATTTCCAAGATGAGGCAGTGAAGCTTCATTTACAGTCTGTTACAAAGGAAATCAAGATATATATTTAATATCTAAATTGTGCACAGAAGCAATACGGAAAGAAGAGAAGAAACTGCTGATTATGTAGTTCAAGATGGGGCGAAAAACATGCTGCTCACACATATCAAGTGCCAGCAGGCAAATGTTGGAATAGTATCATTCCCTGCTCATTTAACTTGCTTTGTGCAGAAACTGACACATCTTTATAAATATTAAGGACGCTCACTTGTAATTGAGGTCTCTCATTGCAAAAATAAGGTCTCCAGAATTAGCTTCTGAAGTGCCTAGCACCTAAAACTGCAAGATAATAAAGTGATCTTCCA
This sequence comes from Dasyornis broadbenti, assembly GCA_013397935.1. Lineage (NCBI taxonomy): Eukaryota > Metazoa > Chordata > Aves > Passeriformes > Dasyornithidae > Dasyornis > Dasyornis broadbenti. The sequence continues at coordinate 388,844 of VZRN01003942.1, forward strand.
CAAGATGGCTCTCTCTCTCTCTGTTCATATTACTGACTCAAATCTATGGAGAGGGAACATAAATAATATTCAGGACAAAATGAGATTACAGTTTGGAGGAGTAAGAGTGCCTCCACATGGGAACAGAGATGCTTCACTGAATTAGGGCAACCTATGTGACAGTGGAGAACAACACATCATCCATTTTCTGCCAACTGTACAGGGATTTCACAGGATGTTTTGAAATTATGTCTTTTGGAAGGCAGGTGCTTCTCCACCTGCAAGCCAGGCTGGAGGGCTCCAATGAAGCTTCATTTCATCAGCCACATTCCTAAGGGGCAGTGCCTAAATTAATAAACACTGCCTTTCAGGGCTAACAGATATGCTCAGCTTCTGGACTCGATTTAACAGATAGCTCCTGGTCTGCTATAAACATGGGCAGCGAAGCATCTCTGCAAATGTAAATTCATACTTGCACTCCAGACTTCAGAGAAAATGAAGCAATAATAATAATAGAAAACATTTGCACCAATATATTTTAAAATAATTTTTTAGACATAAATTTTATTCATCTCTTACATGACAGCTATAGAAAAATATCTTTGTGACATCTGAAAGCATGTGATTTTGAGTAGCTTTAGAACCTGCCAGACACACAGAGCCCTCTTACCCATATTTATGCTTGACCATTTTGCATCTTTACCTTATTTTCTGTGAAGTGCACTTTCCTGTACATTGTGCTATTTAAAGTGCTTACTGGAGCCTTGAGAATGTGTGTAACAGATTTATTTATGGAGGCTTCATTTACACCTACAGAAAATTATCTCAGAAATGAAGTATCACAACCACCTAAAATACATTTGACTGAAACAGAAATGCTAAGATCTTGCTTTATTCCACCAATAGATTTACAGTATGATCTATCTATTTAGATATTTGTCATTATATACATACATTCCTCCTATGCCAAGTACTTAAAGAAGCTCATCTCTAAGCAGTTCCATTAGGTGGATGCAGGACAGTTGTGTTATCAAATAATTGCCCTACTGGGCAAGAGAGAAACAAACAAACATCAAAATACGAAGTGGGAATATTTTTCACACTGCTGCTTCCTTCGCCTCCAAACAGTGTTCTGGGACAGGGATAAAAGCAGGGAAAAACTCCCTAACCCCCATCCTCTTTGCTATAGAAAGTGGGAAGGGCTGTGAGGGAAACCTCTGGTTCTGTGGGTTTCCTGGCATAATTTGGAGCTGGTGCCATAATGCAGGTAGGGTGTGAGCTTCCTAAAGTACATTGCGGGAAAAAGCTGGGACATCAGCTTCCCATATGGTTTATCTAAGGCAGCTCACAGCTTCAGGCTACCTCACTTCTACCAGAGCACAAAAGTACATCACTGGCAGCTGCACTAGGGCAGCTGGGACACTGAAATTACTGTATAATTTACTCTCACATGCCCATGCTCATTGCTTCTGGAATATACTATCCTCAGCTGGCTGCATTTTGACAGATGATAAGTGCAGTGTGGTAGGCAGGGACCTTCTCTCTTCTCACATCACTGTTATGTTATCTCTGCAGAACTATAAGAAGGTATCAGAAGTGCAGACCCACGTTGGCTTGACAATAGCCAGTAGAGAGTTGTCTTACCACAGCAGGACTCCTCAGTGAGCATTTGAAGCTAGATTACATCTCTTCTTCATAGTATGAGCACAGGAAACTGCTCACAGGGTCCCCTAAGAATATGGTCTATTAAATTAGCAAACCCAGGATTCGGTTTAAAGCCTAAAAGAAATGAGAAAACAGTGTTTCCCACACATTACAAATTGATATTACTTTTATGCACCTAAAATTGACTATTGACCACCTGCTCCTTATCATACACACTGCTCCCCACCTCATCATTCAGCTTTCTTGCACGTACACAACACCCTTTTCCAGCACTGTGGCTGCCATTTGACCATTTTCCCAGCAAGGTAAAGGAGCTTTGCTCTCTCCATTTTATCTCACCCATGCTAAAGAAATCACATTTTGGTCCATATCACAAGACGATAGAGAAACCTGAGTTCTAAGAGCAGCTGTCTTTGTGTCCTAGTTGCTGCCAGTCACAAATAGGGCATGCAGCTGAGAGATACAAAAAAATGAGAGAAATGCCGAAATTTCACACTCACATGTGCACACAACAACAGCAATGCATGAGTGGGTCACATCATCCCGTTCTGCCTGCATCACTCATCAGAAACGGTGACTCAGATCTTGGGGTGTATAGCAAGCTTCTGGCACTCATTTCATAACAGCTTGAAAATTAAGCAAAGAAGAAAGAACCTTTTTCTTCTGAGTTTCCTTTAGTACTTGCAAGATAAGCCAGTCATTAGTTTCACTTTCTTCTCAACTGCTTCATTTCCCCAGCACATTAGACAAACACTGCCCAAGTGCTATCTCCCAGCTCAGGTACTGACCATCTCCTTTGAAACACTGACTTCCTCCTCAAAAAACATTCCTGTTTTCTCTTTGTGCACATAGGTAGCAGCACTGGTGAATGGAGTTCGGTTATGACTTGGCAAGTTCTACACTGTAAAGTAGCTGTTTCTTCTATTGGGACAAGAGAAAAGGAGCTTGTAATTTATCAAGAATATAAAGGCTGTACTGGAAGCAATGTGGCTTAGCTCCATTCTGTCATAAAGGAAGATTTTTTGGAAAGAAACAGGGATATATCTCTCGCATGCTCTAAGTCTATGTTAATTAAAAGTTATTTAATTTTACTGTCAGAGAAGCTTAGGCATGTTACTGAGAGCTCCAAGATCCAGTTCTGATGCCATACTGATTTGAATCAGTGCAAGGTAATAATCTTATTTTATAGAATCAAACACAAGGTATTCTGAAAAGATAAGGAAAAATAAACTAACATTTTTGCTTGCAGCCTTGTAATTTCCCTGAACCATGCTGTGCTGTTGACTTTTAAGCAAAAGTCTTTATCGAAATTCACTAGAAGTTCTATTTAAGAACTGGTTGCAAGATATGGGCCATTGACTTCAGGACAATTACTCCAAGTTGTACTGCAGAAGTCTGAGATTTAAGTCCTGAGTATTTCATAAGCATAGGCAGGGTTAAGATCCATTATACAAATGAGACATTGAACTGAGTAAAAACAAATCCAGAAGTCCTGTGGAACCTGATTGGGCCTCTCTTCTTTTGGCCTTTGCTTCTGTGGGCTTAATTTAAACTCGAAGATAAATTCATCATAAAGGCAGTTCATTTTCCTTGCATATAAAATTCACATGAAAAATGCTGTCATTGTATTACAGATTACTTTATGCACTTTATCCTTTTTTTATTTTTATGTCATTTTTTAAAAATGCCTGCCTCTTCATTATTGTCAAAATTCTTTAAAAAAGCAAAATAAAATAAAAAGGTCACAGAAATGTAAATAAACATGGTTAATTTCCATCTGCTGGGATGTTTCAGTATTTTGGGAATATTTTATATCCCCAGAGACCCAAAAGGCAAGTCATTTGAAAAGCAGTGTGTATGCAGAAAATCACCAGAATGCCCTGTGGGACCAATCTGAGCCTTTCAAAATCCACTGGAGTCTGTCTACTGACTTCAGAGAGTTTCAGCGATAGTCCCTCATGCACATTTTCTAAATCTGAAGAACCATTAGGCTTTCCAAAACTCCCTGTTACTGCCTGCGCTTTAACAGATTCAAGAACAACACCCCACTAAAGACTGATGCTGCACTACTCTGTGGACTGTCCAATCCAACTTTCTTTCCATGCTGCCTACCCTGGGAGCTGCCATACATATGCACTGCAGCAACTGAAAAAATTGCAGGGAGGGAGAAGGGTTGAGTGCTGACAAGTCAAAGATCTGAGAACAGCCACTACTCTAAAAGGAGATTCTTTACCGTGAAATAACACCAAAGCAGGATTAAGTCAACAATCAGAAGTATTTAGTATATTTTAACTGGAGTTTGACACTGGGAAGGCAGAGAAGAAATATTTTGGGAATTTACACTGAATATCAAAAAGTCTCCAGAATACTAAAAGGCTGTGCACCAAGGCCCCGAGATTTGGGACCCAGAGCCTGAAATCTAGTTGCCACAGCTGCAATTCATAGAAGCAATAATTGCAGAATTACCTTCACTGAAATGAAAAATAAAAAGATTGCTGAAAGCAATATGAAAATCCATGGAGAATGTGTTTTGTTCCCCTAAAGCCTGGACCTCTATCTTCAGAGCAAAGCAGCAAACACTACTTTTTTACCAAGCAGTGTCAGCACTGTCAGAAAAGTGTAAATGGTTTGTTACGGAAATTGTTGTGGCATCTGATACATATTTCCTCTGTACAGAGAAAATCAGTTGCATGTTTTCACATCACTTAAATTAAGCTTGTTCATACAGGCATTGTCATAAATATCTCAAAAAGAAAAAAAGCAGAAGGCATTAAGTAGAAATACCATGTGGTCTGAAAACTGATCTACAACTTTAAATCTACATTTACCTGAATTTTGGGTGCAGATAAATGGTGAAGAAACTCTTCGAATTTAAAAAAATCCCATACACTGCTTAATATTTAGTGACTTCTATAAACATTCAGCATACACGATTTTGTTCACAACATCTTCTAAAGGAAGGATGGATTGTGGAAACCTGTACAAGTCTTCATGAATATTACAATTGAATACAAGTGGTTGACCAAGCTATATTTAGAGTGGCCAAACATCTTTCTCAGTTTAAACCAGGGAATCTTACAGTGGGGAGCAGGAGGACACACAGTGCCCTTGGGCACAGCACCAGAGGTACGGGAACACAGTCTGAAAGAGTGAAGCACATGCACATTGCTGGAAGCTGCTGTGCATTCTGAGGTATTCTGAGCAAACTGGGCCTGAGAACTCCCTTCCTGTGTGTTGTGTATAACAAACAACTTAGCCAAGCAGCATAGGCTGAGCTGTTGCCTTACAATAAAATCAATTTATGTAGTTTGAAGACTAAGCCTACGTGTTCTAATCTTGGCATTAAATATTTGGAAAGCTTTTATCTATATACCTGTAGTGTACCCTTTTAATGGGCGGAAGAACCTTTCTCATTTGAAATACAAAAATCAGCTTAGATCTCAGTCAAACTATTTACATTTTCCCACCTAGTTCTAGGTCTTAGTTGCCCATTTCTTATCTAATCCTTTCTATTATGTATCTATTTAGGAATTTGGCCACTCACCCAAGCTCATTTTTTCATATGAGTAAACTGTAATACTTGTAACAAGCATGAAAACCTTTTCATGTAATGAGAAACTTCCCAAAGTGCTTGGAATTCCTGTAAATTATTTCCTCCTGGAATATGGATGCAAGAAGCTGGCTTCAACTCTTTACACAAAAGTCTGATGATCTTCTTAACAAATATCTCCAAGCTATAGCACCTAACACATATTTATGTGTGAGATGGCTCAGAATAATCAATTAGGTTTGCTAAGGTTCCAGTAAAGAAACTGCAGCTATAATCTCTTCTTTTCCTTTCCCTTACCGTTTTCTTGCATAACATTTTATTCCTTATCATTGCTTATTTGCATGCAGAGCATGTTTGCATATTTGCTATGGTCAGTAGACAGTTTATTTTAATTACTTCAAAGGTAAATGTATTTGAAGACACTCGGTTCTCATTCCAGGTAAGAAAAACAATTAATATAGCGGCTTTAGAACTACAGAGGAAAAAGATATCAAAAATATGAGCTGCCAACACCCAAAACCCCCACATACATTAATAAAGATACTGTTTATTTTGCCTTTGCCTTCACCTTTTTATAATGAATATAGTAGTGGCAAGAAGTTAACTTATTTGCTACCAAAACTTATCAAAGGTTACTGTGCAGTTATTTATCAACTGTGAACCAACAACTTCATTAGTATAATTATGTCGCATCCATCCAATTAACTTCTAGGGTAAATGCATATTGCTCTCACACTTCCTGCTCCAACACACATTTAAGGTTAAATTTCTGTTGTTACTATCTGTGTGATACTGCAGGACTTCCAAAGCTGTTTAGAGATCAGAATGCCACCATTGCTGGCACTGGGCAATCAAATAGCGAAAGAATGCCCACATACATTTAAGAAAATGCTGATGATATGTGAGAGATACCTTTAATGTAAAACAAAGTGGCAGAGAACCTTCATGTACTGTAGACTTCAGCTCTTCCCAAGACGGACAAGAGGAACTAAATCATAAGCTAACATCAATCACTCTAATTTCAATCAAATCCATTAAGTATCTCCAACCCAGAACACTGCCTCCCCTTCCATAACATAGGATTTTATTTCAAAATATATATACAAATTAGAAACTCAGTAATAGGACACTGATACAGTCTATCCATACAGGTACTGATGCCATCCTATATTGATGGTTGCAAAATTCACTAATAGTCCAAAACAACTGCTACAGATATTTTCCGTGAAGCTGAATCAATATCTAGTGCATTGAGGCACTAAACAGCTGAATCACTTCGGAATGTTTCCATCTCCAAAGAGACACCGGTACTGAGCCTCCTAACTCCAGCTCCTGGCTGGCAGCACACAGAACGTGTTATCCACACTCCACTGGTGGTCCTCAGGTCGCTGCTTCTGCACAACCCAGGCACTCTGCAAGCAAAGCCCATGTTCCAAAGGTAAATCAAGCACAGAAACTTTGCTATTCAGCCTTCCAAGGGAAACTTAATATCTTTTTATTATATAAATGTGATGAAATGACATAGAAATCCCTTTCCAGACACAGGTGAAAGAGAAGCATTTTAGAGAATTATAAGGAAGATATAACAGGGTGCCTTCAGATGATTTACAGCTAATAGGACTGTCCTGAAATCCAGCATGGACAAGTCTGTTTCTTCCCTTAAAATCACTTCTGGGAATACATTTACTGCCCCCATCCTCTCACAGATTACCCAATCTCTTCAAGAGCTTGTAAAAAGAATTGCTTGGCAAATAGAATTTAATTGCATTAAATAGCAAATTAATCTTTTCCCCCTAGATATCCTCCATTGTCTCTCCACACCAGAAAACAATGGAAAATATAGCCATGCACTGACTGGATCTTCATTGTAAAAAGTTATTCCAGGATATTGGCTTCTGTCCAAAAGGTAAGAGTAACAGGGGTAAATATGCTTGAGCACAGGAACAAATCCCTACGCTCTGTTGCTCTCTTTGTCAAAACCCATTCTTTCAGAAAATCATTTTCTTTACTCATTGGACAACAAAATGCATTGTCAAGAAATTTTATAGCAATAATTATAAAAGATGTCCATTTGAACCCATTGAGGTCTTACTGATTTTATAATACCCAGCAGACCTCCCTGCAGGAGAACACTATATTTATGTTACCAATATATGCGAGAATTGAGATCGTAAAATTAAATGACCACATAGAACTGTCATTTATATGATGAGCACCTACAAATGTGAAGGCTGGTTTATCTTGCAAGATAGGGTAAAACTAAATGGTCCACTCTCAGTGAATGTTTTTAATCACGCATTTCTTCACTGTTTCTGCAATATTACACTTGAAGGACTGGTAAGCAGTTTACTATGAAATGTTAAATGGCCACTGGCAGTACAAGCCCGATGGAAGTGCTCACTAAAATAGAAGTACAGTACATATTGCATGCAATTGTTTTATGAGAGACATTATGGTTACTAGAATAACATTTCACCATTACCAACCGCTGAGAGAAAAGTCATTAAGATATTTGGCAAGCCAGTGTAATATTTCAGCAGAACTACAGTACCAGACCTCGGAACAGCTTCTGTACAAAAAGGCTAGCTGTCTCAAGAAAACAACTTAAGTCTTCGGTGTCATTTTATTCATAGGGGTTTATTTTCAGATTCCAATGAGAAAGTTATTGCTGCTGGAGAGTGAACAATTGAGCCTTAACCCTTATTATAACAGTGCAATTTCAGAACCAGTGCAATAAATCTTTCAGCTGTGATTCCATTAAAAATCTCTTTTCTAAAGAGATTTTATGGTGTGTAGTTTCATTCAGACACTTTTATGAAAGATTTCTTTAAATTATGATTTTAAAACTAGAGAGAGATTAGGCACGTGTTTAAGCACTGTTAAATACTGAGGTGGAAATAAACAACACTCAAATAACTGTTGTCATGTCAGACTCTTCCATGGTTTTGCAAATACTGCAGGAACAGAAAATTCATGCTCTCCATAAAAGTAGTGGGGTCTATGCTGAACAGGGTTCCCCTCACCACCATCAACAGAGCAGCAGCTGCTGATTTTTCATATTGCCATTAACATATTAAAGACTGACTCACAGACACACATGTATCATTCCACCCTGGTTGTTTCCAGTAAATATGCTCTCCCTCTTCCTACAACTGTACTTTAATGATGTGACGAGGCATTGCAGCTTCAAGGTGCAAACATTTTCAACTGAAACAGCCACTATGCATCACCTAACTAAATCCTTTTCTCTATAACAAGAACAGTAATGACCTATTACAGTATTATCACAAGGTAACAAAACATAAGTAACAAGGCCCACTGCAACCAAACCCTTCTAGTTGTCAATGTTTCCAATGGAAACAATGACTTCTGGTTAACATGAGCTGACAGGAGATCTCATGAAAACGCCATAAATGATACAGGCCAGCATTAAACAAGCTGCTATTTTAATCTTGCTCATTTCTGCAATTCTGACCATGACAATCCCAAAATGGTGAGCCGTTTCAATAAGATTTGCTATTTATCTGCTTTAGAAAAAGGCAATTTTGTTTTTTGATTTCTTTTAATCTCATACTGTATAATTTCCACACACATATTTAACAACAGATATTAAAATAGATCAATTAGATTCAAGCTCAAGGAAATATTTACCAAGAGATCTATTTTCTAAGAGAAGAATAAATCAATAGAAGCTCCATCAAATACAATGCAATTATTTGACACCGTAAGGGAAATGATTATGCTGAAGAATATTTTGTCTACAAAACTTTGTAAAAACGTCCATGTTCCACTGCGTATCCGAAAGAATGCAGTTACCGTGAACTAAGTTTTTTCAGTCATTTGTTGCTATCACCCGAGTTCAGAGAGTTCTAGTCTAAAAACCTCATTCTAATCTGATAGCTCCCAGATTCTGAATAATATTGCAGTATTGTTGGTCCTATGTCTGTAACTTTCAAATAAAATGAAACACCTAACTACAGAAACTGAAATTGCATAGAGACTTGCTTACTAACTTGCTGGATCTCTCAGATGATTACACCTCCAATTCATAGCCCTTCATTCCTCTGTAACGATTCATGTACTTGTACAGTTACCCAGAATATTCTCAAGGACAGCAGCTTCCTGAAGTTCTCTGTTTGGAGCTAACAGTCTGGAAGACTAAATCAGGGTAGAATGAAAAATCCTAGTTTACTTGATAATTTCCAGGAATAACCCCAAAAGGGAAACACGTAACACAGAAAGCCATGGTGAAACTTAACTTATTCGCTAGCGAAGTCATAGGAATGTCAGCTGAATTGAAATTTCTGGCCAAAGCCATCATGTTCAGAGAGACTCAGGCTCCATTCCTACCATAAAATTCTAAGTTTACATCATTATATTTTCAGTTTTGCCAACATTTACATACATGCTTGATTCTGCCATTTTGAGTAATTCTTGTGGGTCTTCCTCTAGTACACAAATAACTCTCAAAAGTGTCCATTCACCTGAAGAGGTGCTTATGTCACTGTCAGTTCTCATACTCACATCCATCACCCCTTTTTGCACTATTCCTCATGATTGCCAAGTGATTTCTGATCAACTGTAGTTCATTCATGCATGTGAATTTACAGCAGTTACTGATACCAGAGCAAAAATTTTAGAAGTATAGACCTAGATTTTTGGTCACAACAGAATACAGAAGAATTTTAGACTGGAAAGATTAAAACATTTTCTAGAACTTAACAGTTAAACTCCAGAACTCTAATGTTATTAACATAAGGGCTTTTTAATAAAGCATTAAAAAAGTAAACTTTTTTTCTTACACAAATAATAGCCAAGAACTCAAAGTAACTGCCATTGTATCACAAAATTAATCCTTGTTCAACAGAGAGCTAATTTTGAGAACTTTATTCTCAATTAGCTGCAATTGTATACACAGAGGTATCAGCATCTGTATTTAATTCTCATACTCATTTCAATTCCACAAAAGTAGTAACTATATTTATTAAAGATATATTTTTACTTTCCTGTCTCCTAACGTAACAAATTTGAATATGTTAGAACAGACAACCAAATCAGAGATATATCCATGCACTAAAACAAAGTATTTTCCCTTCGGTCTTAATAAGCAATAAATTTTGCTTTTATTTTAAAATTCAGTTATAAACATTTTTCCTCAGGAAAACATTAATTCTTTCTTTGGACTTTTCAGAATAATTGTGAACACAGATAAATATAAACAAATGCTTTGTCTATAAAGCTCATCTGTTGTGCCAGAAGGGTGTGCTCTTCATCATTTTTAATTTAGAATATTACAGAATGTGTGAATTCAGAGATAGTTCTTCACAGGCTCTATTCCCGTTAGAGTTCTCTCTGACAAGTTAATAACACTAACAGTTTTTCTATTCATTTCATTTGACTTTTCACTGGGTTTTTGGGGTCTCACAATAAAAAAAACCCCAAAGCTTGCAAGAATTTTAAAAGAAGTTACTAAAATTTCCCTCATTAAACTAAAAATATAGAGCAACTAAATTCCTTATCAGGATTTCTAAAATTTCACCATCAATATCCCTTAACAAAAAAAATTCCAAAATTATGCCTAAATCATAAAGCATTAAGTGACATAAATTAAATTTAAAATACTAGCTCCATTAGCTCTTTCACTTCTTGGATGTAGAACAACACAACTTATGCAATTTAAAATATGAGTGACCCAGTCCATGCTTTGAAAACTTAAAAATTTTCAAGCGAAGCATGAGGCGAGAAAGACAGTGTTGGCTCTTATGCCATTTACAAAGTTTCCCCTTCAAAGATACTCTTTTCACAGCTCTAAAATCTTAAATGTAGTTCTTCAAATTGGCCACAAAAAACTGCCACCTCATTTTTACAAGAGCAGTTCTTAGTACATCATTATAATGCTGAACAGCAATAGTTACAGCGGACTTTAAGAAAACATACACTTCAGCCCAAAAGTGGAGCTGGAATAGTGTGATGAGTAAACAGGATTACTTATTTAAGTAGCCAAAGTTTGCCAGGCATGCAAACCCTAAGGAAAACTTAATTAAAGTCAATAAAGAGGAAGAGAAAGCACATAAAAATTAAGTAATAAAATTTGTGCAAAGCAAAATATGAACTGATCAGTTATCCGTGCCTGTGGGATGTTTTGCTAATGCAAGTCTTCAGCCTACAGCATGCTGGGATGGATTCTGAGCTTTCTATGTTTATCATGTACAGATCCACTTAAATAAATAATGCTAGAATTTTGCCCATGTGAACAAATCAGTGATTGCTGCCATGCCCTTCTGAAGACTGAAAAGAAAAAAATTCATCCTTCCCAGATTGATTTCACTGTTTTAGCAGCTTATTTGACTATTGCATTTATGCAGAACCTAGAAATTGTGAAGATCTGGGATCAGCTTCTGTTCTTTACTGCAGAAATTTAATGCTTATAAAACTGCCAAGAAGTCCACTGATAGGCAGTGAATATTTATTAATCCATAACAGGTAGCAATCGTGTTCTTAACGTATCAACTCGTTATCTTTTTGCATTTCTTCTTTGCATTATGTACTTTGGAACATTACTCAGTCCACATCCAAAAGCTTTCAGGTATTTACCAAACACCTAGCAAAGTCTATAAGCACTTTTCTGACATGAACTCGCAGAATTCTTAGATTTCTGTAAAAATGGGAGTTAAAATGCATTTTAAAATGTAGGAATAACAATGGCACAGATACTAAAAATTTTGTATAAAACCTGCAGCAGCAATAGCAGACTCTCTTCCTTCTCAGTCTGTCTCTTAAGCCACCAAGTCAGCATCCTTCCTTTGGAAACTACAGGGCACCCAAAGGGCTGCATATATTTCATAGCCTTTTACCATCTTGAACAGCTAACTCTTTTGTACAGGGAAAGTAAAATTCTATATCCTTTCAACAGTGTACTGCTGTAGCATCCCAGTTGTGAATTTGACCACTTGCTTCAAGTTTTCTAGTAAAGCTATTGCTGAATCTCAAAAGGGGAAGGTTTCCATTCCCACTGCCCCAGCAACATCACTCAGCATTTTACCTAGACTGGTTTCTTGTCAATCCTCAGGCCACAACCAAGATTTTAAAAGTGCTGTTCAAGATGCGAAAATACCAAAGTGTCTGGATTTTAACAGTCTCATTCAACAGCATTTGCAGGACTAGTCAGGATGCAACAGTTTAGTGTTTGTGTCAGATTTGATGTAATAATATATCACTTAGTTTGAAGCATTTAAATTCAGTTTAAACTACAGCAAACTGCTGAAAATCCCAGAGAAACAAATTTCTTGTGGCAGAACAGGCACAGTGCTTTTCAAGCCCAACTCCCTCTTCAAGAGAATTGTTTGGAATGAGGAAGGAATTTCTTTCCTCGGACAGCTGACATAGCGATAGGAATGTGGTCACCAGCATCACCATCCATTTCTTTAATTAAGCAGAATAAAAATGGGAATTTACAAACTCTGAAATAGCAAAAAATAATCAAGTGGTTTTGCATATAGGTAGCTAAAAGATCTCAGATTTTCAAACTGCAGGAAATACTTGATATTATTTGTAGGAGAAAGGGAAGCCCACTAGAGTTTTGCAGAGCAAGATTCCTCACACAGGTGTCACCATTCCCTCTGGCTGATGACTTGAAGGAAAATACCTACAAGAATTAGGCTAAAAAGAATGAAACTAAGCTCAGTTTCTCCCTGGTATGCTAGGAGATACCAACCAGGCCTGTTTAATACCCACAATTTAAACATAAATTTACAGTTCAGGTAGTACAGTTAGTTTCACCCACTTCTCTCTACTCTTGAAACTGATGTCATTTTGTGATCAGTCATAATATGTTAGTGCTCCAAAAGCACACACACAGTGTGCATGTTCAAACATAAAGTCAAGAAAAATTAATTTTTTTCCCTATCATAGATTCTATGATTTTAGTTTTGCAGCATGGTGAGGTGTGGTACTCTTGATCAGGAAGGGATGTAGGACAATAAAAGAAAAGATTAAAATTGTAGCCGTGACCTTTGTAGATATTTAGATAAGAACAGTTGACTTCACTGTTTCATATGATAATTAATTTTTTGAAATCATATTCAAAACAAAAGCATCAGAAAAGAGATGTTAAATTAATTACTTAGGAACCACCATGTTTAACTGGGCAAAGTGTTAGACTTAAATTATTTGCCTCCAGTAACCCCTGAAAAAGGCTTATTTTTGCAGTTTGAATATAAAAAGCTTAGAAATGCTAATCATTCCATCTGGAAATCAAAATCATAAACTGTTAGATTAATGAATGTTACAAGTAGCTCTCACATGCAGAATAGTAAAGACATTGTTAGCAATTTGTTTTGACAAAAGTGATTAGAATATTTATTTTTGCTAACACCTCTCCTACATGCAGACTTGGAAAAATGGAACTAGTTTGTATAATTCAGTAATACACAAATCTTTATTAAAACTCAGAATGTTGCTAAGTTAATTATATGATATTACCACGAGAAGGGATAATCAAGAAATCCTTCACAAGTTCATAATCTGTAAGGCAAACAATGCTTCATTGGTCTGATCTGTAGTGCCACTTAAAGCTATTTTAAATAGAATTGCTAGTTTTTACTATTTATTGTTACAATGGAATAAAAAGCAGAACTGTTTATTATAGTTTCTTGTGATCATAAGGAATGTAATGCCAACAGCTCCTAAACCACTATGTTTGTTTTAGATTACATTTACCTGCAAATAGTGCTTCATGAATGAGAGAGAGGGAATGTTGTGGAGGGTGGTTTTGCCATCTGCTTTGTACCTGTTTATTCCATTATGTGTAAACAGGCTCGGAATTCTAGGAAGCCTTTTTTTGGAGGAAAGAAAATTCTTAATTTTTAAACTATAGTGAGAAGGAAGGGGGGGGAGGGAGGGGAGGAAGGGAAGAAGGAAAGGAAGGAGGGAGAAGGAAGGAAGGAAGG
>VZRN01003942.1:403068-501950 GCA_013397935.1 Dasyornis broadbenti
GGAAGGAAGGAAGGAAGGAAGGAAGGAAGGAAGGAAGGAAGGAAGGAAGGAAGGAAGGAATTGTAGTTTTAACACATTATAAAATCTTGACTGTGATGTCAAATTCAGCTGTAGGATTTCACTCCCATTTTGCTCTCAAAATAACCACCGGTGCAGAAAAAAAAAAAAAAGCAAAAATTAAGAGCAGTTATTCACACATTCCTAATTCATTAGGGGCTATGTTGTTTAGGGCTTCCGGAATAGCCCAGACTAAAGATGTAATGCAATGAGTTCTATCTCAAGCCCCTTTCTTGTGGCTGAGGTATAGGAAGATATTTCACCCTGATTACAAGCAATAGAGGATCTTAACCTCCTTGAGTTCCAGTGATTAATTACTCTCACTGTATAAACCAATTATGCCTGCCTCCAGTTTCTAGCAGCAGTTTCATTATGCCTTTCTGTGCTACATTAAAAAGTCCATATAGTATCACAGAGTTTTCTTCTACAGGAATAATGATAGGTTACTTATATCACAGTTAGGTGAACCATTCCTCTTATGTTTGATCCCAAATGCAAATTCCAGCTCTGGTCTGGGGATCTCCTGTAGACTTCCTACTGAACAGATCAGACTAGCAAGACTCTACAGGCCCTAAAGCTTTTTTGCAGCCTGTAAAGCCTCCATAAGCAAAGGGCCAAGTATTTCTGCAGTGAACAGGAGCTTGACTTTGATTTTGTGCATGACTGACTCCCCAAGTCTGAATGTAGAAAGTACAGAGAACTGGTTTCAGAGCAAAATCTACTTTTTACTTGGACACAATTTTAGAAACTTTTCTTCTGAGAAAGTCTATGGTGATAGGGAGGGGAAGAGGAGAGGAAATGCAGCAGTAGCTCTGGAGAAGTTAAAGGAATAGGATTTTGAATGTTCTCATGTCTCCAGTGATGTGCGGACAGTGTTGGTACACATGAATATTTTATTGTGCACAGTAGGCAGGGCTTCCTCAGCAGCATGACCTGCATTCCTATAGTCACAGCTTCTCTGATTACTTGCAAAGCAACTGCTTACTGAGGTGAAGGGTAGGCTCTAGACAACTGTGTGTTTTGTTAGGAGGGAACTACCATGGTGCCCAGTCACATCTGGACTCAGCTAGAGGAATCCATCCTTACATACCTGTAACCTTAGTCCAGTACTGGTGGCCCATATTAGAAGAAAAGAGGAAAATGGGAAAATACAGGTCAAATCTGCTACAAAACTCAGAATTCAGACAGTCCCCATCTCCTTATTCATTTGGCATGGTTCTGTTTTTGCTATCAACTTTGGTTGGTATCTGCATACCAATGTCACCACCTTCTCCAGGCAAACAGCTGCCTCTCAAACACTCAGGGCCATCTCTTGGCAGCCACCTTTCTAGTGGTACATCAGTGAAGCACTGCCTCTCTACAAAGCAGCAGCTGCTAATTCTGGTGTGGTACATAGCAGAGTGCTGCCACATCAGGTTGGGTCCAGCAAGAAAATGAGTTTCTCTGATCATTTGACATTTGCTACCATATGAATAATTCAGTCCACAAAACCTAGCAAATACAAGAAAGTGAATAAAACAGCAAGCTGTTATACTGCACTGGATGGCCAGTAATAGCCCCAGTTCAGCCAAAGGGTGTGACAGCTGCTTGCTGATGGTTGGCCACTGCATACCGGCTAATCGACAAAGCAGCAGGAGGCTTCCAAGGAAGACATTTCTGTGTTTCACACTGGATGGTTTGCCATCCCAATCCTTTTGATTTGAGTTGGCAAAATTAGGGTTTAAACCTATTAAAATATGTTCAGCACAATTCTTCCTCTGAATTAACTGACCTGATTGAAAAGGAGACATTTAACTGAAGCTGTGCAATCTTCTCATGACTGAAAAACCTTTAGCTTCAGCTTACTTTTCTTTGGCTTCTGGGCCTGCAATTCTGTACAATGAGAGTG
This sequence comes from Dasyornis broadbenti, assembly GCA_013397935.1. Classification (NCBI taxonomy): domain Eukaryota; kingdom Metazoa; phylum Chordata; class Aves; order Passeriformes; family Dasyornithidae; genus Dasyornis; species Dasyornis broadbenti. The sequence continues at coordinate 405,014 of VZRN01003942.1, forward strand.
AGCTTCACAGCTTTGTTCAAAAATGTTTCTTCCGCTTTAATTTTGGTAATACACAGAGGAAAGATACATTAATTGAATGGTGTAATGCTTCCCTCTCCATCCTTCAGTACATTTTCCTGCCCTTGTCTCATCCACTTTTAAAGCAGGAAAGGAGAATGCATTCAAAGAGAATTTTGCTGCTCCTGAGATGAATTTATTCTGCTCATCAATTCAGAAATACTCTCCAAAAGAGGAGGTAACTGAAGCTCCATCTCAGGCTGCCTGGTGGGCTGTCTCACACCTTTGGCTGCCCACCTGCCCTGGCTTGCAGGCAGTAGCCTGGAACTCTGGGAGCCCCAGATCCAGGGTAGCCCACCTGGCAGAACTGCCAAACAACCTCCACATCCTGTGCATCTCACTTTGTAGCTGGCATACTTCCAGGGAGCTGCGTGGGTGAACCAGTAGGAAACCAGGCTGAAGCTTTACATGTTTCCAGAAAGAAATTTGTCAAATTGAACTATTTGCATAGACTACTCGGATGAATTAACAGCCCCACTATTAGAAGTTTTCTGACTGGACCTGCTCTGTGTCATGCTTAGTTAACACAGTAGCCAGTAAGTGTAGGTAAGCTATTCACACAGAAACAGGGGAAAAAAATTATAATAACAAAATATGACTGTAAAACTGCAGTTTTTGAGGATGTGTTCCAGGCTAGAAGCATTTATAATGCTTGCCATTAAAGCTTTCCACACTCAGGTTCACATTGCTTCTTCTATGTTGTTCTGCTCACCCACAATCACTCCATCATATACTGTGTCCCTGACTCCTATTTTCCAAGACACAAGTAGTGCCTCTAGCCAGGGGTAATATTCATCTTTGGCTACTTTGTTCTTCACCTTTACCCACATCAAAAAAATATCAGGCTATCAACTGAGACGCTTAACTGTATGCTTCAGCTGCAATGGTAGTTTTTTATCATTTTATTTGCTAAGATAAACTAACAGAATACATTTATTGTGATTGACTTTGCCTTGACAATTACTGACAACACTTGGCAGGACTTAACCTGTGTATAGAGGTAAATTTGGTAATTTTCTCCCTAGTTTATATAGTCAGTGTGAGGTTTCTTGAATAGTCAATATCTGGGTGTAGAGCTGACCGACAAAGACTAAGGAGCAGCTATGTTGTACTCATTACCATTCCTTTTCTTCTTTATGAACTGAATGATTCCAAACCACTTAGGCAACCTCTATTCTGGTGAATTAAGGGTCTTAGCATGATCAAAAATGGCTAACTAAAAATCCCATGTAGTCTGCCTGCCCACTTCTCTTTCAGAGGTTATTTCATGTCATGGCTAGGGTCAGTCAACAACCAGAAAAAATGAGGAACCCTCTGCTGCACAAAGAGAGAAGTGAAAAGTGTTTACAAACCAGAGACCTAATCATCCAAATGAAAATAAAAGAGCAGAAGAGAGCAAGCTAAGCAGAGTCCAGCTTTGATGAAGAGTTCTTGTAAGGGATAACCTGCCACCTTAGCAAACAAAAGGAAAAAAAAAACATCGATCCATTAAAGCAAATGAGAAATCAGTTTTGCTCTCAAGAGGAAGGAAGGATGGGTGAGAAGGCAGGCAGGCATCTATAAAGACAGGGAAAAAATGAATGCAGAAGAAATTTGAGCAGTGTAATGAAGGACAGAAGATAAGCAGATGGATCTTACAAAAAGTTAACAAGACGTAATGATCTTGTTCTAAAATGCATACAAATTTATTACATTTAGGACTACTGACTGTCCTTTGACAGACCTGCTTCACACATGGCACTTACCCAATTTCCTACCAAAATTTAAGACTTTTTTTTCTCCAAAGTTCAAATAGGAGAGAGTTGAATGATTTCTCAATCTGCCCTTGGCCTCTTGGCCACACCAAGTGTGTTTTGCCAAGTCTTCCTCACCTCAGCCTGTCCAGAGCTGGTTTCCCGGATTGTTATGATGTCTGCTGAGCAGGGTAGTGAATGTGCTGAACAGCACCCACTACTGAACCTGTATTTTCTATATGTTCCACTAAGCAAAGTCACCAGCACGTCCCCTGACATCCATGCACACTCTGCAGCTCTCCCCACACACTTCCCCAGCCATTCCTAGCACTACTTCCATCCCCTCCTTCCTGCACATGTAACAGGCTCATTTTCCACACAGCTCCCCTTTGAATGCACATTCATGGCTTGTGCCAATGCTAAAAGTACCACAGAGCACAGGCACATTTCAAGGGAGACTTACACAGCCCTCTGAAATCATCATCCTTCGAGGTAAATAAGCCTCTGATGACCCATACTGTATGTACGGCATTATGCTGCATTTGTGATTCAGATGCCTGCTCCAAATCCAAAGCACACACACAAAGTACTAAGAGAACTTTCAACATAAAGGAGGTATAAAAGTGGAGCTGATTCACACTCTTAGCTGCAATCAAACTACTAGAGGATGCTGAATGATTCCCTCAGCTCTGGTTTTGGATGTCATTATCTGACCTCATTTCTTGCTTGTGGCATTTTCTTGGGCAGCTCAGTGCTCACATATTATCATCAAGCCAGCCGCACTCAAAGTCATACAAATGTGAGTGGTATGTGTACGTCTCTGAAGGGGCATAAGGGGTGGGGTAAATTAAAGGCTTTTAAGTATTACTGATTGAGAAAGAGAGAAAACAACATTTAAAAGCGTTTTAAATTGCTATTCCTTCCTTTTAATCCTAAATTTCTCTTTGTTTTGTTTTATGCAGCTGGCTGAATGATGGGAGAGTGGCTTGCAATTATCTGGATGACATTAGATGCCAGCTGAAATGGACACTAAAGGAAGAATCCAACATCCTGCATATATAATTCCTACTCCATTTGGCATTGAACAAAGTCAACAAAAATACATTCCTTCCCCCACCATCCTCAGTAAATCCCATGGCCAGTGAATGCTGCTATGGAAACAAAAGCCCGGAAAATAGGAAGAGTTCAGATACAAGCAGTTTTCAAAATATTGGAGAAGAGTTTTAGATTGCGAACTGCACTCAACTATAGATAACTCCCACAAGCTCTGCACACTGAACATTTACATGAACACCACAGACCTGGGCTTCCAATGCCTGCAGAATTCTGAAGGGCTCTAATTAATCTGATGGCTTTCATTTTCAGTCATTGCATGGCCTATTCAAATCACAGGTACTTTCTCCACCAGTTCTGTGAAGCTTACTAAAATAGACCTTAGAAACTGAGCACAGCTGTCAAAACATTGTTTTATTCCTGAATCTGTTCCAAAGATAGTTATTCCAGAGAAATTTAAAAGTTATATACCTGTATTAGCACACTAAGTAGTTCATAGCAGTTTAGTAAATCAAATATTCCATACTGCTAGCTTAATAAGATGGGGAGTCATGCATGAAATGACTGCCAGGTTAATAACACAGGAAGACATGCATGGCATGTATTTGCATATAATAGCACAGAATGTTCCCCTAAATCCTTTAAATTACTCATCAGTTCTTAAATAGGCATTTAACTAAGCCTTCATCCAGAATCAAAAAGAAAGAGGGAGCCATGTACAACCAAAAGAAATGATAGATAAGGACTACGTAAAACGTAAAATGCCATCTTGTAGGAAGAGCTGGAAATCTGTGCTTGCAAACAAACCAATCCAAACCACACCATAATTCCTACAGCTAAAAATAAATGGATAAATTTGTTGCTTTAGAGCAACTCCTAAAAAAACACAAACCCTAGATGTCTTGTAGTATGAAAAGATGACAGAGGGAAAACATCAACAATCTTGAAACCAAACCTGGAGCAACTTGCAGAGGTGATGATGAGGGGAACAGAATTTGTGCTTGTTATTTTCCTGATTATTCACAGAGTCAGCGCAGAGACTGAAGTCCAAACTGAAGATTTTTGTTTGGTTTCCTTTTCCAGAGTGCCTTCCAGACTGCCATATGTACATTTCTTTATGCCACAACATTTTTTGGGCTTAGTTTGTAAGAGCAGCTGAAGAAACAGAACACTAAAACCTGAGCTACAGATGGGAAGCCAAGGTGAAGTGAGAGAGTCTAGACCCTTCTCCTTAGACAACAGTTCAGGGAAGGTGGGTTACTGCGCGAATCCATGTTTAGAATCAGGAAAGTTGCTTCAATTTTTCATTTTTCTTTTTCTCTTCCTGTTGCCTGTTATAACTCTCAGATGGCCAGCTCTTCAGGGCAAGGACAAAATCCAAAAAGTTCCCAAATGGGCCCTCAAGGATGCTCAGGACTTTTTACACCATTGCAGTATAACAGACCAATTTGCATGTTGTTCAAACAGCTTCAGGCCCAAACACCTGGAATGTGCAAACACACACAGAGGACAAAATGCTGGCTGATAAGTTTCTGTATCACTTGAGCAAGTGCTCTCTTATGTAAACATCTATATCATCATATGTAATATATTTCTTATGTCATTGTATATGCTGTGCAGAACAGCATGGTACTTTCTTCTGGATGCTGAGTCATTCTGCCCTCCACTTACACAGAAGAAAACATCCTCAAGTGCCTGCTCCCAGTATCATTTTATATATAGCTGGATTTAAATGTCCATTACTACAAACTACAGATCACTTGAAAATATGAGTCACAAATTTATATAAACAAAGTTTCTAAATCTAACCAAAACATATATTATCATTCCAACATACAAAAAGATAATACACTTATTTATGACTATGTTTGGATCTGAAGAGTAATTTTAAAAACTAATTTAAATTAACCAAGTATGGAATAGAAAACCTTGAACTTTCACATTGTCACTGCAAAAGAACAAATAATATTCACGAGCTGCTTTTCCTATGACTCACTTGAGTAGTCCTAGGGAATATGGTCAAACAATTAGATTTCTGTAAGCAAAAGCATTAAGATACATCCATTGGCTCATAAGCTGACATCATTTCAATTAGGGGAAGTGTCCTTGCCTAGACAATAGCAGAGAAAAACATGAACTCTCACTTCTCTCCCCAGCTCCCATCCACTTCACTGAAGTACTGGTTTCAAAGCCTAAGAAACTGAAATATTTCTCAGTTCATTATTCCCTTTCTTGTTAAGAATAAAAAAAAAAAATGCAGATGTTGTGTTACTGGCACTTTATGTATACCACCTTTTATTTAAGAAAAGAAACATATATAGAAAATATAAAGCTCCATACACATCCTGATTCATCCTTTTCATAAATCACAAAATATCTCTCTCTATTTGTCTCATCAGAGACCAGGTACTGCTATAAGACAAAAGGCTTACTGTGGTTTACTTGTGATTAATTTCCCAGGGAAGAAAGTCAAAATCATATCCAGAAATACACTTGAAAGGCTTTGGAGAATCCTACCGTCCCAAATGAAACGGCTTTGAACTGTAAGAAATATGGGAAGTAGTACTCACCTCTTGAAGCAGGTGAAGCATATTGGCACACAACATGGCCATTCTTTCTTGCAAATGGCTGATAAAGATTATTGGAGGAGTTTGCCCTATACCATTAGCTTTATTAATAACTATATTAATATGTTGCTTTGAGTATGTGAAATGTTATAAAGGAACATATAAATGGATACTATTCAACACCAGCAAAAGACTGACACTGTCTATACCTGATGTCAAATGCACTCAGCAAACAAGAAAGAAAATGCCACCTCTTTCATCTACAACCCCGGCAGACACAAGTACCTAGAGCTTTCTGAGAAAGATGCCTTTACATTAAGGAAATTTTTATCCTTTCTACAGGAGATTTACCATTTATTTTTAGTAACTGGATATCAGAAATTCCTTCTATGGTATCAAGGTGTAACATCTGTATGCAACCACAGTAACAGCCTATATTTTATTTGCCAAGAGATACTTCTATTTCCTCAGAATATACCATGCTCTAAATTCTCATTTCTCTTCAACTAATACTTGAGCTATTGCATGTACTGTAGGAAATGCTTTTATTTATAAGTATAGTCTTTTGTGTTAAGAAAGATAAATGTCAGACTCATTAATTATGTATCTATAATTAGATACTGCTGAAAACGAGCTGAAACTTGTTTTGACATCTTCTTTGAAGAATGTATTTGTACATTGCATGTAACATTGCATATATGCATTTGCAAAACCTGAACTAGCTGAATGGCAGCTATGTACGAAAGCCAGTAAGTTTTGACAGGGTAAACAAAATCAAAGCACAGCTGAAGCACAGATTTACAGGAGGGAAATTCACGAGATAGCTTGCCCAGAAAAAAGCTAAATGGCCATCAAGAGGAAAAGAAGTCTCTGACCAGGAACACATGATGAAAGCTGTACTTTGTTGATTGCAGAAAGTTTGCTTTTAAATACACCCTTCTAAGTGTTTAACTAATTTCCAAGAGGCTTGATTGTACTTCGGTCAACTTCAGGGGTTTTTTCCTACTAATTTATAGATAGATTGTACCTTAAGGCAGAGCCAGGAACATGGGGTGTGTGCTTAAGCAGCAGGAACCCAAGAGTAAGCGTGGGAGGTATTGTGCCTCAGCGACAAAACATCTCCCTTCCCCCACAGAGGCAAAGGAGACAATCAGCCCTAGAGTTAACTGTAAATTTAAGTATGAAAAACAGCAGTGTGCAGAAGATATTGCAGAATGGAAGCAAACTCTCTTCTGCCTTTTATGCAGAATTTAAGGAATTTAAAGAAGTAATACCAGCAAACTTTCTGTGTGAGTGGTCCCATGTATGAGGAAATCACATGTGAATTAATAATGATAATAACAGTAGGAGTATTGATGAAGACTCAAAGAACTGTCCAGGTTTTTGTAGGATAATGATTAATGGTTTGACAATACTGTTTCTGGGATTGAATAAACAATTCAGCCTTATCACATCTGCTGGAATTCACCCAGCATTTAGGCACTGTTATGATCAGAAAAGCAACTCTGTAAAAATACCTTCCTACTCAAAAGAGCTGCTTCCTCTATATTCTCTGAGTCATTCCTGATACCTTTACTGACAAAACAATTCATTAGTACTGATAGCATGGCAGCGCTAATCCAGCTCCAGGAGGGAAGGCTGGATCCCAGTTTGTCTCACCATGATGGAGGGATGACTGGCACATAGCCCAGATCTCTGCTAGAGGTGCAGTGTAGGGGCACGCAGGAAAACCATTCACAAATACCTGTGGTTAGGCACAGTCACTACATTTCTCTTAAAGACAAATACATAAGCCTTCCAAAACCAACCAAGACCCTTGCTGAAACAGGGGTAAGCAGAGGCATTTGCTCTGAAGGCACCCTCCTTACCACAGTATGTCTTCTGCAAGTCCATGGCACTGCAACAGACAGTCACTGCAACCAGCCCTATCCTCATGCCATGCTTTCCAGATCACAAGACACAAACAATTTTTAAAGCAGAGGGGACTACTGCTCATCACCATATTTTTGCACATTTCAGAAACAAAGTGACCTTCAGTTGAGATAAATCGGCACAGCCACACCAATTGGTTTGACTGATGCCAATAACTTCATTGATTACCTCACACTTGATAAAGTGTTCCAAAAAGGAGCGACTCCCTTGTTGATGATCACTAAGGCAGGAACAGCTTGGCAACTCCTCATAAGCTCACTACTGCCAGTGCCTGCCAGTTCATCCCTATGCTGCCTCACATTCTCCATAGGTAAAAAGCCATTACATCATCAGTGTGCAAACAGCCACATGGCTTGCGAATGTAAAATGGCAGTGGGAGTTCTCAATAGCATATGATGAAATGTCACTAAAATGAAAAGTTTCCATATAATTGAGAAAGAACCTGAGGGTTTGGTGTTCATTTTAGTGTGCTCTTCAAAACTAAAAAGGAGCAGAAAAATTACATCCCTTATTTCTAAGGCTCTAGAAAATAAGAAATTTGAGTGTACATAAGGAAATGTGAAATTAAAATATTTCTAGCCTTAGACAATTTAAGTGTTTCCACATTTGTAAGTGACCACAGTCTAGCAATTCTCTTTCATGCCAATACTATTCACATTAAAGGACATAACCACCAGAAAGACAAGTTTTCTTCTATTCTAAAGTTTACCCCAATGCCATTAGTGCACTGAATGCAAAGCAACTCAAACCACTGTTGCAGACACTGTGCTCTATCTAGTGCAGAACAGGGAAGGGAAGAAGTTTATTTCCTGATTAGCAGTTCCTCAGTGGAAGTGGTGGGGAGGAAAACCCTGCCTACAAAAATCATAGCTGTTTGGAAATATCAGCCTGTCTATAAACAGATGGCTACTCCTCATGGGATACTGTCCTCTCCAGGAACACTGCACTAAGTTCTGAACCTCTTCCAATGCAGCCCTGAGCAGGCTCTTTTCCTAGGAAAGGTGAGGAAAGTTAGAAATGGAATGGAGCCAATCTGTGCATATAAAAGCTCTAAATTCATTACTCTCAATTAAAATGAATGAGGATAAGGATCGCTTCCAAGTGCATCAATCAAAGAGAGTACTTGCTGCAGGAAAACAGAAGACACTGGTGTATACATGCAAGAATTTATTCCCATCTTAACAAAATGTATGCAGGAAAATGTACACAAAATGGGCAGTTTATTTTTCACTTGAGAAGCTGCAACTATCTAGGAATGACAGGTTAAATATACAGAGTTATCTATTCTATTGTTTTTAAAAAGCCTATTTCTTAAAGAAATACTTGTATGCCTGCACACCTGACTTTACAAAAAAATAAGATAATTCAAACCAGAGTGCTTCATACCATGAAAACAGGTATATGATGCTTAGTAGACAAGTATAGATTTGCCTCCAAATTAATTTGTTCTGTTAACTATTCTATTAACTTTGGGCACCATAAGTACCCTTAACTCTTTCTGAAATCAACAGCCTGAGAAACTGCTGAGCATTGCAGAATTAGTTCCTGAGATGCAAAAAGAAATCCTCAAACAAAAACTAATGCTTCTTATTGTTGACAAAAATACAGTGCCTTACAATAGTGGTGTATTTCTCACAGTGGTTTTGCTTTGGGTTTTGGGGTTTTTTTCCATTGGTTGCAATATGAACAAAGCTGAGGTTTGCAGCAATAGAAATTGCTATGAATTGACCAAGAGCAGGATGAGTTACTCTTTTTTGTAGCTGCTGTTGTTATTGATAACATACCATCAAAATATGTGTTCCGCATCTCCTCTAAAGGGTCTATTAAGCCCAAATCACTTAAAACTTTTGCAAGTTAATCTCTACAAGAGTCTGAGAATGATGAGATAGCCCAGTACCTACCATACTCTTAGAAATGCTTCAACATATTATCACAGCTACAGAACTTCAGAAATTAGGATATCAAAGAGTTGCACAGGGCATACTAAAGCACTTGAGCAGGATGCCTGAATAGGATGTACTTGAGTAGGAATTTGGAAGAGATGGAAATAAGGCACTGTGTTTCTGTCTCACTTTAGCTTATGGCCTACCTCAAAAGCAGTATGGGAAATCCATGTTCATTATTTGTAAGGGAGTAACTGGTATTTCTTTATGCAGGAAGAATATAGAGTCAAGCCTTCCAATTAATGGAGATGTGTCAAGAGTTTGTCATTTTTAAGGCTATAATTTCATCAACCTATGAATGTGCTCATCAATAAGAAATGTGCTCATTTCATTAGGTGTGGCAAAAAGGTAACAACTTATTTCTACTACATGCCTACAATCAGGCTTACAGAAAAAAAGAACCCAAAGAAGTAGCTGTGATGCATCAAAATAAGACAAGAGCCTTTCTCAACCCTGAACAATGCATGTAATCCTGCCCTGGATAAAAACCTCTCAGTGCTCCTAAGGGATGATTATCAGCTTCAGAAAAGTTAAAACTTGACCTGCAGCTCAGCACAAGGATTTCAGATTCTCCCAGGATGACTTTCAGTCCAGGCCCTATTTTTAGGGTCACATAAGAAGCCACCTTTTGCAGGTCAAAATGCTGTCAGAAATTACAAATGCATGAGATTTTCTCACTCTGAAATCATCACAGTCCAGCTCTGGTTGGAATGGGCTGGCACAAGATTTATGGGACAGAATGAACAAAGCTGAAAACAACCTATGGCCACGGCAGTGAAGGGCTCAGAAGGAAGTCTGAGTGATAACAACATTGTACCTAAGGTGATCAGGCCAGGGAAGCTGGGCCTAAAGCTGATGTATCTCCCACCTTCACATGTCCATTTGACTGCTTCAGGAAAACTGTGCCTCCAGCTGCTGACATCTGCACTGTGCAAGCACAGCCCATTTGCAGGCTGCAAGCCCCAGCTGCCCTTGTGTTCATACCTCCAAGCTTTTTTCACAAGGTAAAGGACACTTACAGATAAGTTCTGTAGGCCTCTTTTTTTCTGTCTGGCACTCCACTGGATCTGTGATGGGAAAATTTATCAATAAGAGCCATAAACATACACATAGGCAAAATTTAAACAAGCAGTTGGACACTGGCTGCACTGAGCTTCAGAGTAGGACAAGCTGCTTCTTCTAACTAAGGCTTTCGTATCTATAGGAATTGATAGTCCAAAAATTATAAAACAGCTATGACCAAAAAGCTCACAAAAGCAGAGCTAACTCTCAGGGGTATCCCTACTAGGATGGATACCAATCTACCAGGAGAAACTGATTCTACCAGTGGAAAAAAATGAAAATTAATAATGAGGCAAACAAAGGAAAACAGAAGGTGTAAAACTATAAGAAAAGACCATCACAGAAAGATTCCATGTGGCAGAAAACAATATTCCTTAGAAAAACCTTAGGAATTCCAACAAAATAAGTTCTTGTTGGTTTTTTTTTTTAATCTACATACCAACTAAGCTCTTCTGAAAAATTAGTTCTATAATAAAATACAACAAAGATCTTGACAGAAATCATAAAGAGATTTATACGGAAAAGAGGAGGCACATAAGATCTTTAATGTAGCCGCAGAAGTTATCTCCCCTATGGCCATTTTTAGCATAAATGTTACTATATATACATCTAGTACTACCACGGGTCTCATTAACAGCTGTTCAGGTAGAGCTGTGAATTGAGCCATATGGAGACTATACCAGAGGTAGGCTTTAAAGATAAAGACTTCAAGAACTGTGAATAATTTAAGACATAATGCTATATACAGGACTCCCCAAATTCCATTTGTCAGTGAACATGCAACTCACTAAAACATCTTTGAGGCAGTACTGAGATTTGCATGATAGTTTGGGTCTGACACAGTAATTAAAACTCAGAAGGGTCTGCATTGACTTTTGCATTCGGTTTGAGGCTTGGATCCAGGAGATTATAGTTTGGGTTCCTGAACACAAGCTTCTTTTGTCATAGGAAAAACCCACTGCATCGCTTTCTGCCCCAGTCTATACCCGTTATAGGAAACTGTGTTCATGTTCTTTCCCCTCCTGCTCTAGAAGCAACTGGTGACAGCTCAGACAAGGACCAAGATTCATTAGCAACCCTTCCTCAGCCTCATGACTCCCACCTCACACCCCGCACTCCAGAGCTCAAGTCTTCACTGGGACTGCAAAGTGCTACTGAGATATAAATAGCATCTTACAATAACACCATAATTAAAACACATATGCTTATGCACGAGCATAATTCCTGAAACTGGGGACTGAAAAAGTCCTTCATTAATTCATTTACAGTTCTTTCCTCTACACCAAAAAATTCACCACTTAGTCCCACTGGACCTCTCAAAGTTGATTTAATGGCAGAGCCCTCCTGAGAACTCTTAAGAGAATTCACTCATGAAATATTTACTTCGATAAGTACCAGTACCTCTTAAATATATTTTCCATAATATATTTTCAGATAAAGTTCTCAAACATATAACCTGTTCATCTATCATGCTTGGCCACATTATCTTGAATTAAGATACACTCATATGAACCGCTTATATCCTTTTGTCTGCAATTACTGTTTCACCATGAGCCTCTCAGTCATGGAAAAAAAATGTAGTAATGTTGAGTTTAAACGAATTTCTCTATTCCAAATGAACATAAACATCAGCATTGATTAAGCAAAATAAAGAGTGGATGGAAGCTGCAAGAAAGTTCCCATAATGTGACTGAGTTTGATGCCATAAAGATATGGGAACACTAGATGGCAATAACAACTGCACATGTATCTTTAAATACAAATTTACTTTTACTCCTGTTACAACATTGTCTACAGCGAAGCTTCAAAGGCAATATTTTTTAGAAGGCACCATTTCGCATCCCTAAAAAACCACAAAGACAAAAAACCCACCACCACCACCCTACTCCCAAAAAACCCCCAGCTGTGGGTTGGGGTGGGGGGGGTAATTTTTTTTTTTTTTAAACCAAGACAGTCTTCTTCAAAGGATTAGTCTTCAATTCAGGTTTCTACAATACTTCACAGTAACATCTGCTTGAGTATGAATCAGATTGGCGTCCTTGTTATAACATTCAAAAGTTACTGTAGATGAAAAGGCATGAAGGTCAGAAACAGCAAAACATTGCTAAAGTGTTCTCACTCCTAACTGAATATTTTAGCTTTTGGCACATAAAGCAAATACATAGAATGCACAAGCATCACAAAATAATGATAATTGTTCATGAAGATAATACCCTATAAGAGCATTAATAACAATAATTTTTTAAAAATAACACTTTACAATTTTTTTATTCATCATCAGGATATCCAAGAGATTTCATAAGTATCAGGTAATGGAGTTAATTTAGGAATCTGTACTAAAAGCCTGAATAACTCAAAATCCCATGATAAACTACTTGAAGAACTAGGATCAGACTACAAGTGTCATGAGAAACCAAAAGCTCTCTAGATTGGTTTGTAATGTAGAAACATTACAAAGCAAAGATTCGTATGAGTGTACTGGGAAATGTATCCCAAGTCAGTTAACTGCTGTTTGCACCCTGACAGTATTCGGGAAGCCTGGCCGTGGATCAGGGTCCTGCAGAAAACTGTTCAGCTACCAAGGGAGGAGCCTCTGCCCACTGACCTTACAACCTGGTCACCAAGGTTAGGCTTGTCTTGCTTGGCTTCAGCTGTGTGAAGTTATCAATTAGAGCTGCTCACCTGACCACTCCAAGTTGTTCCAGCTCCTTCTGAAGAGGACTAAGGCATTTCCAGAGTAATATCTGGGTTGCCTGGAAGAGCCAGGTTCGAGGTTGCTATTTTCCACACAGAGGAAACTTAGAAAATGTTAAGTGTTTAAAGACTGCATACCCAGGGATGCATCTCACCCTAGCTTTCCCTGGAATATGCTCCAGGAGCACAGTGACCACTTGATCGGAAAGCAGGGCTGGAGGGCCAGTGCAGGGCTCTGTCGCTGTGTCCCCTCGGACGCCAGCCACGGCACAAGAAGAGCCCTCATGAGCCACTCCATCCTCGGCACAGTCGCCTCCATTACCGGGAAGGAACGGTCCTGCAGAACCTAAAGAAAGGAAGGACTGAGCAGGAAAGCAGACCGTGATGCCCCAGCCACGGGAGCAGCGTTGGTGCCCTCCTGTCTCCCGCAGTTCCCGGGTTTCGGCCTGCGGCACCTTTAACGCAGGATCGGGGCCGGGATCGCTGAGCTCCCAACTGCGGCCTTACAGCGCCACCTGCCGGCTCTGCCGGGCAGCACACACGGAGCGCCCGCCGGCACGGCGGGCACGGGCGGGAGGGGTTGGTTTTCAAAGAAATCGGATTAATTTGAAACTTGCAGAATTTCCTGAGAAAATACAAATACTCTGCTTTCTACACTGATCTCCCTCAAATTAGGTGGTTTCCTTGCCTGCCTCAAAAACACGGAACGTGTTTGAATGCATATGTTTAACTGGAAGATGATAACTGAAAATAAGAGTGATCTGCAACAACTTCTATTTCCCACAAAAAAAAAAAAAAATCTCATAAACCAATTAATCTTTGGAGAGTGTAGCTATTCCCTATGAAGCAAAGGCTTAGAATAATCATTCAACTTATGATTCAACTTAAGGAAAACTGTCTTTTAGTCAGATACAGTGAGTAAAGGTGTGTCTAACATGCCTATTGAAAAAATGATCCGTTTAAATATAAGCGTATGTGTTTTCTAGCCACCTACAGCTGTGTGCATTCATATTTATAACCAGCCGCCTCAGTATTTACTAAACCCAGTAGCTCAGCAAGGCCTGATGGACTTCCTTGGCTCAGCATCTCTGAGCAGACAACTCCACTGTCATCTGATTTCTGCAGAAACTCTCCTGTCTCCCTGCTGCACCGTAGCACTCTTATGTACAAACCCAAGCACATGCGCAAACCTTCCCATGGGATGCGGCAGGGAAGGAGGGGGAGTTCAAGCTAAACTTCCCCTTTCAGAAACACATTCAAATCATAAGGTATGGTTTTGCTTTTCCAAATAGTAATTTATAAGAACCCATTAAAACTCATCACTTTCAGCTGGCTTTCCTAGCTCCAAAGTGCCTCAGTGAGTGGCTACCAGAGAACAAACAGTTCAGACCAATTAAGGACCATGGCAATGGCACTGATGATTTGCTCCTGTGTCTGTCTATCCAGATCCAAACCTTCATTTTACAAAGCGAAGAATGTTTTCTGCTAATTGAGTCTAGGTCTGAAAGTCATCTGGGATCACCATCACCATAGAGAAAGCAAGGTAAACAATCCTTATGTTATCGGTAAGGGAAACCAGCTCTCCTTCCAGTCCCTGTAGGCTTTGCTGTCTGAAAGAAATAATAAAGCAATACATTCAAGTACATGGATCGAGAAAGGTAGGTGGTTCTAAGAATACAAGTGTGGAACAGTTTCACTGAGGAAAAAAGAACTTTCTTGCTCTAAGTTTGCTATCGCACAAGGATTTCAGAAATAAACATGGAAAGTGTCATTTATTTCCATAATGCCTGACATGTGACATCAGTAACAGTCACCTGTTAAACAGATTGCAACAAATAAACAGATAAAGTAAGAAAAGTGACACCAAGAACACCTGTGATTTCCAGAGTTCCAATACCATTCACATCTGCATCAGGAACATTAATGAAACATTTTCTATTGTCTCTACTTACAAAAGAACTTTACTTCACTATTCTTATTTTCAAAATCTTCTCTCCAGAAAATAATGTTGCTCAGAGAAAGCAAACAAATGTTCTAATGACCAGAGACAGAAATTCTGCTGCTAAATCACCATGAAATGGCTTCTCTCCTCTTCTCAGAACTTCATCTTGTAAGTTGTCAAATCAAGTGAGACAAGATGGTGGGGAAAGGTATGAAACAAATCCAGAAACACAGAATGTTTCTGCCATTCACAGAAAACCAAATTATTTTCAGCTGGGGAAAAGAATCTTAGAAAAAATAGACTCCAGCGGCTGGCTTTGTATCTCTCTCCTTGGTTTTCACTATGCAGTCAGAAGGGGTAAAGATACCTCTGGGAAAAACTGCTTGGATAGAGCTTGACAGCTTAACCTTTTCCCTCTATTTTCAATTTCTTGGTTTACCTATAGCATGTCTGTACTTACAGTAGTAGCACCACCTTAGAGGCACTGGTTTAGGAAGCCTCTATCAGCATTTCCTCACCACAGAAAATGGCTCCAAATTAAAGCCTCTCTCAATCAGGAAGCAGTTAAAGCCTGCTGAAAGCAAAGCCTCGCTGAGCAGCAGGCAGTGCTGGGAGCACAATGGAACTGAGACCAGAGCATGCACCTCACTATCTGTCAACCACCCTTTCTAGCATCAGACTAAAGAGACCCACTGAAGTCAATGAAAAGGTTTCCATGGAAATCAATGAGGTCTCAGTAAGGCTGTAAAGATGCATCATTAATTTTTTCAGCCTCGCTTTCACACACATCCATTCCCTCTCTAATATCAGTTCTTACACTATTTAAATAACTCAGGATCTAATCAAGACGTGTACTCCTACTTGCTGGGAGCTGAAAAGATCATGCTGATTTGTTAGTTATTTTTTAATATTTAGGAGGTACCCAGTTACAGTGTGGATATGGGCTCCATGAGAGCCTGTACAGAGACATTGAGAAGCAGAGAAGCAGTTTGGATATCTGCACACAATAACTTTTATATCTAAAGACCTATCACATACTTACCAAAGCAAAAATTGCTTAAAACCTAGATCAGTAGAATTTAAATATTGCAATCACTATATTATTAATACCCAGAGCAAGGCCTAATTTTTTGTTGGCTAATATAAATCTCATTAAAAACAGAAACCAAAAAAGACAGTATTGGTAATCATCTTCCCTCTAAACATTATATAGTAAAAAATCTATTTACAACCTCCTCTCTTTTCTGCCTGTACAATACTGCTTTGTTAAAATAAAGTTTCTTCAAGAAAATGTCCATAAAGTTGTTGGTTTATTGCTTCTGCTTCTTTTTAAATTCACAGTTGCTAGTATACATAAAAGAGTTGAGAAGCATGGAAATTAATAACTGCAGCAGCTGTGAGATGCTAATGGCATTGTATTTCACAAGACTAAAATGTGGGCAACATAGACTGTATTAGTATTGCAAAGTACTATAAGAAAAGATTTTAAATTATTTACCTTTCTACTTCAGCACAAATGTCCTATAACCAATTATCATGAGATATTGCCTAGAAATTAACCAGTCATCTTGTGTTTCTATCTCCAGATTTACAATTAGTAATGCTATTAATGTGGATCCTGTACTTAGCATCACTAATTACATTGCTATGAACTAATGGTGTTAAAAATAGCAATAGCCATCAACTACCAATTAATGCTTAATGAGAGCGTATAAACCCTGGCATTGTAATGAATTTCCAAATTATTGTTTCTTATGTGTCTCTTGAAATCATGCAGAAATGTGTGTAACCTATGAAGGCAGGCAGTGAATAAAAACATATTTATCACAAAATTTTGAATAGGAACAATATGAAAGAGTTTAAGGATAAATCTTCATGTTTCAGGCAAGTAAACAGTCAAATAGAGATCCATTTTTACAGGTAAACTCTCAAATTTTTACAAAGGTAAAAAATATGGTGGTCGCAGAGTTGTTTAACTCTTGCAGTCTTAAGCAGAGCAGGGCAAGAGCCTAAAATGCAGGAAGGCTATGAATACTGTAAATAGCATTAATAAACTGCTTTTGTGTTGAGCTATTGGAGTACAGTCTAACACCCACTTTTTCCACACCAAACAAGTTTTGTTCCTTGAAACACTATGGTAGGCAAGACTGAAAAGAATCCCCATCACCTGCATCATAAAATACAGCAGGTGCTCTTTACCCCAGCAACTTTCAGAAGTTAGGATGCACTCTAAGTCATAAAACCCGGGTCGGTTGCGCCTTGGTGGAAGAAAATAAAGGTCCACCACAGGTCTGGTCTCTGGGGACAGTATGAGGCCAGGATGGATCCAGGGCTGGAAGATAAAGGAAGAGAAAACAAAGGAAAATAGTAAATAGGAACAAGAAGAAAGAATACTGAAAGCAAGTGGGAAATTCTGATTAGCTGGGAAAGCCAAAAGAGATCCTTGTTTCGCAGGACAAACTAAACCAGATAGCACTGAGATATCTATGCAGTGTTTGACATAACCACAAAATTGAGGATTTACTGCTGTTCCCTAACAGGTAGGCATTCACTGTGAGCCCTGGTATACTAACTGCAGTTAAAATGAAGCATCAGCATTGCAAAGCAACGACAGGTAAGGAAACAAATACCTTAAAATGGGGAAGGTCATCTTTCTGAGGAGGAGCCAGTTGGATAAAATCCCTGGAATGAATGACCCTTGGAACCAAAATTCTACCATAAGGGGATTACCCTTAATGCAAACTTTGAGAGTTGAGAGAGGTGAGATGAGTACAAGTGCCAGAGCAGTTACTGCAGTGGAGGGAAGAAGGAGCACAAAATTAAACTGCTTTATTCAAAAATGTAAGAATGCCATAGGATAAAGGATGAGAAGACCAAACCTACTGCAGTCATAGCTAACCTGAGCAGACTCAGAGAAGCCACTGAGGAACCTAACCTGACCTGCCACCCAGGGTCACAGCAACTCCCTCCCTACAGGGATGTTGGGGCAAAGGGACCTGGGGAGAACATGGCTGAGTTCTCCTGTGCTCTGCAGGGCAAATGTAGCCTGGGGACACCAGGAGCAGCTCTTCCCTCCATGGAGCAGTGTAGTGGGGGGATCCAGCCTCACAGCTCCACATGGCAAGCACGCCAAGCTGGGGGAGCAGCCCAGGCAACATGCTCCATTGGCATAAGCTTTCCCAAGGGATACCCTTCCAAGCATTCTATTGTTCACCAGACAATGTAATTTTTCTCATCTTTGCTCACTAAGCTCTGTGCACAGCTTTGATCAGAAATAAATCCCAGAAATTCCAGATATCTCCCTAGCTGTGCTATATCATGAACACATGCTGGGACAACTGTAAAAAGGCAGCAGTTACCACTGGGAAGAAGCTCCATGTTTCTTGTTTTGTTTTGCGTGTCTCTGCAAGGAAGAACAGATACACATTCCATACAAGGAAGGCCTTACCCATTGTTTACTTTCCTGGTTTACTTATGACAAAACTGAGTACTGGAAGACATTCTATGCAGAGGTGCATGGGAAGTCTTTTCTCCCCTTAAATTTCACTTTTCTTCTTGATATAATTTTTATCTCCACAGTGGATCTTCACAGTGCTTTTTCATGAAGAAACAGATGTTCCACCAGAGCAAAGCAAGGTGGGAGGCAAGAAGATGCAAACTCAGAGGAGGCAATCCCCAGGGAGGATGCAGGTCAGCACACTCAATGCTCCTTCCTCCTGTGAACAGAAAATTAATTGCTGTCTCCTACATGACACAGAAATAACCATAGCCACCTTTGCTACACTCTCATTTGGACTATGCTAATCTTAAAACTAAGAAGCTTTTTACAAAAGAAACTTGAGATAGGTTTATCTAATGAAAAACCTTTTTTTTACCTTTCAATAAATATTCAAATGCTCAAATTGGAAAAGTTTATCTTCTATATGCGCTATTCACTTAGCTCACACTGGAAAGAACGGCTGATTACAAACACCAGGAAATATAGACCAACTTCTTTTTTTTTCTCGGGAGAAAAAGTATCTTGATTTCAATGCATATACATGGAAATATAAAGATAGGGTCTTATGGTTTAGATTTTCTTTTAAGTCCAAGGCAATAGAGCTTTGTTCAGCATTTTTTTGCTATATACACTCACACAGTGGTCTCTTACAGTGTTCAAAGCTAATCGCCTTTTATATCCGTCTCTTCTAGATTCCCTACTAAGAGAATACTGTCTCAGTATCTTAATAAACATTTAGACAGTATATAGTTATGGTGGGATTTTTATGCCACTCAGTGTAAACCTGTAAACAGTTCTTGAAAATACGAATTGTCCTCTCTATACCAAGATTATTCTTCCATTTTCTCATCTTTCTCTATCAACAATATAAAACTCTAGAGCATTACAGGTACTCTAGTACTACAGCAAACAAGCAAAACTAGATTTTTTCTTTTATGGAAACCAACTGACTTTGATCTGAAATTATTCTAAAATACTGGAATTGAAATGATTTTTCACACCTTGGCTCTTCACTAGTATTTGACCTAAACCAATGATACTAATTCAATTCTACCTGCTTTAATTACTTCTCTGAAAACAGGCATCTATGACATCTTTGGCACAGGAAATTGAAATGCACCTGTCTGAGATGATGTTTAGTACAAGACACTTAAATTTCCTGCACTTTTAAAGCTGCAGCCACGATAGCTTTAAGTCAGATACCAGAACTAAGAATTGTCATTCAAACCTGCAGCATCTCCACCTTTTTTCACCAAAAGCATCAATCTACTTTGCCTCCATAGTGGGAAAACAGGCTTTACCTGATGTATTGCAAAGGATTCAGAGCAGAACTGATAGTATACATCTGGGATATTCTGGGAACACATGTTGGAAACACATGCTGGGATTCTGGGAACAGCAGGGAACACACATGTAGACTGACAGCCACTGTGGTTAGTTTATATGGTTCAGAGCAAACACTCAAAGCAAGAGTTGCGTAACCGTACACAGCTCCAGACTCCATGTGCAGGCAGCATTCACTGCTGGGCACCATGTTAGAGATCACGCCTCTGCTTCTGAGATCAAACAATTAATTTTGAAGCTTAGCTGCCTTTTTGAAATATTTGAAAAATATGTTAAAGCTTAAATATCTACAGCTCCAGCACAATCCTTGGAAGTAGATATGTGTGGTTTTCATTCACACTATGTACATTTATTTACAACTGCAAACAGCCAATCTGTGAAAAAGATTCTCCCAGCATAT
Organism: Dasyornis broadbenti; assembly: GCA_013397935.1. Lineage (NCBI taxonomy): Eukaryota > Metazoa > Chordata > Aves > Passeriformes > Dasyornithidae > Dasyornis > Dasyornis broadbenti. The sequence continues at coordinate 425,240 of VZRN01003942.1, forward strand.
AATACCTAAACCAGAAATCAAAGGGAAAAAAAAAAGAAAAAGAAAAGAAAGCTTCAGTAGAAATTTATGGTAAAATAATCTCAAATGAGTATTTGTGACTCTGAAAAGATAATCATCCTAATTACTACAGATGGATTTGAGATAAGTTCTGTATAACAGATTTGGTGCAGACATGGCAAGGCACTTAGACCCTTTACAGAGATATTACTCTGTCTGTGTATGCAGCAAGCACCAGTCTCATAACACAATAGTCCTGCTCATTAGTGCTTATGAGAGATATGCATTCAGTTTGTTAACTCTCAAAACAGGTAACGTATATACTGTAATTTCATTCAGTGAGACAGCTTTTCTGAAGAGCTTCAGATGTGATAAACTCAAATTCCATATAAGAGTCTGAATTCTGCATAGGAATCTCCGCTCAGAAAAAGCCCAGAGTTCTGTCATGGGCTGAGTGTATGTTCTAACTCTCACACCACATATCCAGCTCTTAACCACTGCAGTTCCACCCTTTTCTTTCTTGGTTTTCCACAGCACAAGCACAAGACCACTACCAGAGGAAAAATTATGTTTCTTTTTCAATTCGTCTATATGCGATAACGTCCACATACGGTGTTACAAGGTGTAGTGACTTACTAACACAAGGTGGTGCTCTCTTCGTATTAAACAGATCCAAGCTTGGTTTGTGCATGTGTGACTGCTTTTGAGAATTCCAACCAGTCTTCAGAGGCATTTTCCCCCCAAAACCAGAATTTTGATGTCAGAAATTTAAATAAATACCTTAAGCACTTTTTTTTTTCACGAAAGATGTTTTGTTGAATGAAATGAAACTTCTCACTGCCTTTATCAATTCACCTGTCATAGCTCTGCCTGCAGATCTCCCATTGCATCCTCCAGTCTTTCTCTACTGATCTCTCTCATCCAGCCCACCAGCTGGATGTCACCAGGACTTAAGGTTTTCAAAGGAGATACAGAAGCTCTTTTCTCGGAGACTGCTAAAAAACCCCAACTAAATATATTTCTTAGTTTTGTATCAAGTGGTAAAAGAGGATCCCTCAGAGACACTTGATGAACAAGGTTTATTCAGCACATTGAGTTTCCACCAATGAGAATCTAAACACTAGATTAACTCCAACCCAATATTAAAGATCCAATTGTGGTTTGTTTCATATTTCTGTTACTAATAATAAATGTAATACTGACACTCATTATTTCCTCCTAGGAAAACACTGGTAGGCCTTCATTGCCAGAACTTCCAAATCAGCTCCAAAAATATCAATCATACTACTGTCTGTCAAAATTAGTGCATGTGCAGCACTTCCAGACAAATAAAACAGAACAAAACAAAGTAATCCCACTTGTTCTTTATAGAAGGTTTTCTTTCAGATGAAAATAAATATTCAGAGCAAGTTCAACCATATGTTTTGCCCAGGATTTGAATTTTTTAGGGTTATATATTTGTCCAGCAGCAACAAAATTGACACACCAGTGACAGACTCTGATTATTCTTTGAGTTTCAGTGTAGTTCAGATACATGGAAACCTTTGCACTGCCTTGAAGCACTCACAGCGTTTTATCTCAGTACTCACAAAATGACAGGTGGAAAACTAATTCCTAGTCTCTTACACGTCATCCTGGTTTTGGGAGTACCAGCCATCTGTGGGAACCCTCTCAGAACTGCAGGATACGGATTACACAGGTACACCTTATTAACTATTTGAAAATCTAATCCCTTAAGCAGACACCAGTGGTGGAAATTTCCTACTATAAACTGCATCTTTGCCCTGTGCAAAAGTGTATGCTACAAAGCAGCTTTTTCCAGTACCTCCATAAATTTCATGGCAAACTAGAGACAGTGGAAATCCCAGAGCATAAAATGAGCAAGAGAAACATTTTCTCATCTCTTCCTTAGAAGTAAAGTGCACCACAAGAATAGTAAGCATATGGGAAATTAGTTAACTTATAAAGACCTGTGTTACATAAACATCTCTTTAATCAGATTACTCTGGTGCCACGGGATTGTGCCATGTTTTATTTCCTCAAAGGACACACTGTTCGGTTACTATAGCATTTCTATATCTGGATTAATTAGAAACGGAAATGTGGATACAATTAAGTTTGAAATTAAACATTCTGTGTAGGCAGGAAGATAATCACTGCTTTAGAATTATCTGGTTGCTCCAACCTGTGAAGTATCAAGCTATTCTCTCAATTAATTGGAACAGTACTATGTGTTCTTGGAGCCAGCTACCTGTGGCACTCTGTACAGAGTGTCTGTGGACATATTGCTTCTCTGACCTCTTATTTAACCTGCATTATTTGATTATAATAATAATAATTAATGTCCTTACACAATTTCTGATGTCAAGCATAGTACTTACACTTTTAAATTACTCTGGTCTATTGCATCTCTTCTTCTGGCTGTCCTGGATTCACACCTCCTGCTGTGTTCATCAGGACATCCTGAACAAGATACTAAGTGTCACTGAATTTAGGCAAAGTTCTCCTCTGTAAGAAGTGGCAGAATTTATTAACAATTTTGATTTCCATGAAGAAGGTTCTTCACAAACACGATGTTCTCTCAAAACAGGAAAATAGACAAGTCCTCTTCCCCAATCCTGCCTCACACTGAAAAAGAATTAATGTGTGAAAAGTGACCAAGGTTCAAGACCATAGAGAGTGGGTTAATATCGATGCAATTCTGTGCACAGTGATATCAATTTGTCTCTCAACAGAAAGCAGAATAAACTTTCTGCTTTATCTTAACAGGAAGATATGTAACATTCTTGGGGCTGCAGCAAGAAGGATTGAATACAGCTCAGGAGGGCCATCAGCAATACATCCAGATCTCATGATTATGTAAGAAGGCCAGGAAGACAAAACTTCTGACACCATAGAAGGTCTTAAATTTCACAATCTAAATGTTTTCTTCCATTTTACCTTCTGGCCAACCATGACAGTAGGGAGCTTATATTCTCCCCACCTCCAAGTACAGGGGAAAAAAATAGATCCATAGGGTTGAGAGAGCACAACAAGACATGGAAGAAGTACAGACTGCATCGCCTTCAGACTCAAGGCGGTAAGACAATATCTGTCCTTTCTGGTAGCACTGGTGGAGATATGTCGCATTGGCACGTCCCTGTTCAGGCACCAGCTGTTGCATTGGTGGCGTTGATGAGCGACACAGGGACCCCAGGCAGGTGCAAAGGAGAGCTGTTTATTGTCAAAACCCCGGCCTTTTTAAGCAGTTAGCTGGTTATCGGTTCACACAATTTTAAGGCACAACAAGCCCAAGTCAACCAACCACCATACACCACAATGCGGACACACGACAGTCACGCAGCAGTCTCTCAGTTTCTCACGTCTCTCTATTCCAGCTGAATCATTCTCCCGTAGTTCCCTTCTGCTTAGCCTAAGTAACAGGCCCAAGCCATGTTACAAGGCATTTCCTTTATAAAGTTTTACCTATCAGTAACAGAGATATTCATACTAAAAGGCATAAGGAAAGCAGGGCTCTCCAAATGAACCAGTAACAGGTCATAGGGAATCTCAGAATCGTCAGAGCAAAGAACATTTCTTCCTGTGCATAGACAGAGATCCAATCTGCTCAACAGGTTGAGAACAGATGTCTCCATTTGTGCATTATGACCGAAATATCAGAGTAGGTGAGGGCTAAAAAAAACAAAAGGGGATGAGGAAAAATAGGAACAAGATTTACATAAGCTCTCGATAGAGAGTTTTCATGTGGAATTATAGCTCAAAGTTTAAATCTGATTTTCACGTTTTAGAACATCCACCGCATACATGCAAGTAAAACAAACAAATAATAAAAGACAATGGAAAATTATCCAAACTGTGTAATTAGAACACCTTGATCTTATTGCCAAGCCCTTGGCTTTAACTACTGGACCACATGGCTCACACTCTAATTAATGGATAAATTCAATGTTATAAAAATTTCCAAATCTTCTTTTCTTTTCCTTTTTTTTTTTTTTTTTTTTTTTTTTTTTTTTTTTTTTTTTTGTAATCCTGAGATGGAGATTTCCAGTGTCAAGCAATTAGAAGTGTCTTAATCCAGTCAGATACCTTCTACAAGGCTTAGCATACAGCAAGGACATTTTCCAGTCTTCTTTTTTGGCTTATTGTTCTTATTTTCCTTTATTTCTTACTTTTAATATTAAATTTTTCAGACTTTGGAACCTTAGTCACAAATCAGCTTCACTGAGAATGGGAAACAACTTCATGGTCAAAGTTACAGTGTAAACAAAGCAGAGATTCTGCTACCAGCCTATGACACCTACGTTTCAGTGGGGGTTTTATAAATCAAGTATGTAAACCATCCTGGTAACCTGCAGAATGAGAAAATCTGTGCCAGGAGAATGTAGCATATTCCCCACAAAGTGTTTAGTACTTATCTGTAAACATAAGAATGATAGGAATAATAAGGATAGAGAGGGTTTAAATATCACCATGGAAATATTTACAAAAATACCACAGAAGGAGAAAAACAAAAGCTTCTGTGTATGTTTGTCATGAAATCGTAAACTGATACTCTCATATGCAAATACTTTTAGAATACAGAATAGGAACAAAGTAGAATAAACTCCTGAAAGTGTAAAGTGTATCAACGAATCAGTGGAACTGTGAAGACCCTGTAGGTTAAATAGTTTCCTTTAATTTCAGGAGAGCCTGTAGGTTAAATAGTTTCCTTTAGGAGAGCCTGTAGGTTAAATAGTTTCCTTTAATTTCCTTTAATTAATTTTCCATTAATCCATGCAGAGCATTTTTCTTTTAAACTTTGAAGGTGATCAGGTAACCTGCATTTCTTTAAACAGAAAAAACCCAACCCAATATGGCCTTACCTTTGCCAACTCGAAACACGAATAGGTCTTAAGGCTGAGTAAAATCTCTTAAACATAGCTTTTTATCCCGAAAAATACAAAGGCATATTATTTCCATGTATGTGATGAGTTCCAGGAGAAACTTGGTGGATATTATCAGAAAACAAAATGTGACTGTGGATCTTTGTAAAAAAACTCCTAAAAAATACCTGCATCATGACAAGACCAGTAGTATTTACAGTAGCTCCAAATTTTCATCCAACAATACTTTTCCTATAAAGTTTAAAAAACATGAATACCTAGTTTTCCCAGGGGCTCACTATAATAATTGAGAAAAATTCTTTTTCCAAATGGAAAAATTCAAATTTCTCAAATAAAAAAAATCCAGTAAATCCAAGGAATCAATAATCCAACTCCCTGTGATGTTTTAGCCATTCCTGCTGCCTGGGCTTCTGTTTTCCTCCTTCTAAAGCACAGTAAACACAGAAATACTAGCTGAAGCTGGTTATGAGCTCTTTCAGAAAACTCATGCTTACCATTTCCCAGGGTCACCAATGAACTGTAGCAGAAGCTATGAGAATAGCTCCTATGTAGGAGACCACATCTCAGCAAACAGCAGTTCTCAGGACAACAATGAGAAGTCTTCGGGAATCTTCAATCTGAAGATCTTTTAACCTGATGTTCTATTTGAGGTTAAGCAGTCACCTTTCTGAATACAGCACAATAAGTTTTGTAATCTTTTGTCTAAGCTCACCATTACTGCTGTAATATATAAACCACATCATTAGTGAATTCAGAAGATGGGGGACTTGGGATGGCCCTACTGTTTGCTGCTTAGCTATTACTATCTTCAGTTTGGATAAAACCAGAAAGTTTGTTATATAACTCTTAAGAAACAATTCTCACAATCAGAAGCCAGCAGACACAAATAGATCCACTCACACAGGGCTGAGAAATGAAGGAACGTATCAGATCTAAAGAACAGCAGGCACCATTTTCCAGGTGACCTTTTCCTTGCAGCAAAGAGATGGCCCTGGTGAATAAATGACCAATTTGGGTCTTTTTCATTTAACAGATTTTTGCCATTTGGGGGCTCTGGACCTGTTCCTTTCTCCCTGGGAAGGTCTGTCCCTGCTGTGAGTGGCTCTCTTGGTCAACAGCAGGAGGTAAGGCTGGTGGCAGCTGCCTGAAGAGAGAATACAACAACCTATTACTGCTTCATACAGGAATGGCAGCCACCTCCAATTGCGCGAAGAAAGAGAAGCAACACTTGTTTCACCCTTAGCAATCTCCCATTTCATTCCTACCTATAAAAGGCATTCACTCAGCTCCTACTGAGCTATGCAATCTCCAGCGTCCTTACAACACTTCCGCATTACAGCGAAGCATATCGCATCTTTGTGCACATCAAAAATCGAAGCATAGAAAAATAAAGTTGCTCAAGGTAAAAAAAAAAGTCTGTAGCCCAGAAGAGACATCTTATATTTGGAGAAAACCTCTTAAAAACAAAAACAAAAAAACAAACAAAAAACCCCCAAAACAAACAAAAAAACTTAGTTTTACAAACTCTCCAGAAAATTGTCAGTACCAAAAAAGTTGACCAATCCACAAAACAGCCCAGTCATTACACCTCTCTCTCCCCAAACATCATCTATGCCTTCCTCTTAAAATACTTGCAAAGCCAAGCTGAAGAATCAGTCAGCCATCTTGCAACAGATCAGACAGGTAGAAAGGGTGGACTTTATGTCTGAGCTTCCTATACAAAAATCCCTGGACAAAACTCTTCTACAACTTCAGCTTGCTCCACCGTGGTAAAATCCCAGCCTGTAAAGCACTTTCTGGAGACTCGAATCTGTGAATGCACCAGCATCTCAATGTAAACTGGGGAAAACAGAGGATGGAGTGAGCAGTTACAATGGTTTCTTACCAATGAAACCCTCTCTGTTAAAAAAATACAGCCACTAGAGGCTTAAGAGAATTGTCAGGCATAACCTCCAGCATCTCTAAATCGTCAGGGCAGATATATTATTTTGGTGTGACTGTGCAATGAAAGATGGGTTTAAGTGGTCTTCTTCAACTTAGCCTCTACTTAAGATATATGGGTAGGAAATACTGACATCATTTGATCTGTACAATTAGTTTCAGCTCATCTACAATGGGATGACCCATTTTACTCTGATGTTACTGTCATTTTGTATGATCCTAGCATCCCTGACTTTCAGCATCAGAAGACATGACAAATAGACACAAAAATTCACGAAATATATTTTTAAAAGTATACTATGTGTGAAGATCATGAAATATTTATTATTAATTTTGCCTGACTATTTTTGATCACTCTTTGGGGTCATTATCTTATGGCAGATATCAAGTTTTGCCTTGGCAGAGTATGCAGGATAAAAGTCAAGACACATGTGGTTCCACATTAAAAAAAATATGAAGCATTTTTCAGCTTTTTTTAGCAGCTTCCTCATAATAATCTTTAGAGAGAATATTATGTGAAATGCAGAACTTATTTATTTTAAAGTTATATTCACTATATAAAAAGCTAAATCCCACTTGTTCAAATACTGTTCATACTGTAATTACACACTAATTTCATGCTTTTGGTCATGCAGTTAGCATAAGTAGTTGCAATTACACATTTAAGGCATGTAATCGTGTAATTATTAAGATGCGCAATTCAATTATATAATTAATGTATGCAAATATATAGAACTATCCCGTGACACTGATTTTAAGTCGAATACCCCACTAATTCTGAGGGGAGTTCTGCTTAAAACTTGTTACACAATACTGCTTGCAAAGAACGATACTGACAGAAAGAAAGTAGATCCACTGTCATGCTTCTTTTGACAGCTGTATGAAATGTAAATAAAAAATTAAAATATTTTATATATATATAACCCTGGGAAAAGCCCAAACACCTCTAGTAGAAAGCTCTGAAGCAGAGCCTATTCCAGCATCCATTTGCACAACATGACTGATCTTTGGTGATGTTTCTATCACAGGCTTTCCCACTCCACAATTAACAAATAGCATTTATAACCTGATGAACAACACCTCTGCAGGTGATCTCTACTATTTTCAAAGTATTCTCCCCTATCATTGCTGAGGAATAACATAGCTAGCCTTGAAGATTAATTCATCTCTTTTTGAAAGGTTACCAATAGCATTTCTCTATTGGCAGTATTTCAAACAGAAACTACTGCTTCTCTCTAAGGCCCTGCAGCTCTTTGGAGAAGGGGAGGCTACTCTGAAGTACTGTAATGCAGAAACATCAGATGTTCTGTCTGAAAAATCAAACCAAAGTGAGAGGTCTTGAGGGATCTCACAAAAATAGGACAGCATGTTTCTATTCCTCCAGAATGTCCACCTGATCTTCATACAGGACAACCAACATAAGGTTGTTTCTGCCAGTTTCAGGGGCCATGTGACACTGAAGTATTGGAGCTGCTGCCGCAAGACACTTTCTGCCACAAACCACAGAACAAAGCTCATGCTGGATGTATTTATTCATCTTCATTTGCTGCTAACAACACCTTGTGCTTTAAATAATTTAGTTTATCAGCTTAGGTTTAGCCTTGATGCAATGGTTAAAGATAGCATCACAGATTTTAGGACAGTACATTTCATGGGTCAGACCCATTACCATTCCTAGCCCATTTTCAGTTTTTCCCTGGCCTTTCCTTGATATTCAGCACCAGCTTACAAAGTATTTCCTACTCGACAAGTATTGGTTAAGTTCCTACAGGGGCTACCTTTTCTTTGAACAATTGCTGTTATGACTTACTTCAATGCCTTTTTGTTTTATGTGGTTTTAGAAAATTGGTTAAATTAAAAAACAAACAAACACATAACATCCAGAAAACAGCTTTTTTTTTGCTTGTGTCTTTGTTGGCAGGTCATGACTAAGTGTCTCTTTCCTGTTTCCTTAATGAAGGGTAAGGAGGTTCCCCTTTTCTCTTAATTTTTTTCTGATATCACTTAAGGCAACCTGAAGCCCCTTCTTTAAAGAATGTTCCCTGCTCATACACTCATGACTCTTTCTCTGCACATTAAATATTTAGGTTAGCATTTTAGAATTTTAAGCTTACTACAGAGAAGACGAGAGCTTCTAAGCAGAGCCAGACTTCAGTTCTGACCCAACAGGTCAAAGCATATCCCAGAGGCATATACACACATTTTATCATCCTGCTCAATGTTGCTGTGATGGCAATTGACCACTGCAAACAGGAAAGTCATGAAAGTCATTAGAAGTTATAATTTAGACATATAAGGATTTTGCTGCTGTGGGAAAATCCAGCACTAGACTAAAATAGCATAGAGCAAATATCTTCAAACTTAGAAGTCAACACATTGCAAGACACTAACTGAAAATTTTTATATGAACTTTCACCAAAGAAAAAAAAAAAAGAATTTGAAAAAACATAGACAAGCACAAAAAATTGTGCCAGTTTGGAGTCTGTTTTGGTAAACATGGACAGCCTTGACATAAAACTCAGTGATGCTACCAATTACTTTCACTATAACACAACGTTTATTGTTGCTGACACAAGTGGAATTAAGAGGAAAAACATTTTCAGACTGATGATAGAAAATTATTTATTTCTAATGAGATATCATGGATATAGTATAGTAACCTAGCATACTAATCTCATCACCATTTTCTGTGGATCAAATTTGAGCCCAATGCCGAAGTACATGCCATGTCTCCCAAACAGAGATAATTTGGTGTATCTGTAGCATTTCATGTCATTTGAAACACTGCAGCCCAGCCCATTTCTCTCTCAACCCCTCACCCTTCCTGCCTCACTGACTGACCAGGATGAAAGAAAAGGATGAAAGAAAAGTTGTCACTGTGTGTGACAACTCCTAATACACAGGTCACCAGCATCAAGAGCCTGCGTGTGAAGAAAGGTTGACTGCTGCAGACTCCAAGATTCACCGGCACATCCATAACACCATGAATATTTCGTATCTCATACTGCCAAGAGCTGCTAACAAACCTAGAGGTGTCACAAGGATATTGACCACAGTGACCTTAACCTGTAACTACGTGATGCCAATTGATGCCCCGAGCAGCACAGTCTCTGTGAGCTCCTCCCTCACTGGGGAATGGTGTCAGCTACTTTAAAACTGTTCACCACCATTTGGCAAGAGGAAGACAGACTTGTATCTGCTTTAAAATTGGACACGAATATCAAGATGCATTCAATTAAGGCATCATGTCTCATCTCAAGTATAAAAGGAGAAATGAAGTAGTACAATAGCATTTCACAGCTGATAATTGTGTTTCTGCATGATTTGCTCTAATTACACAGTTTGAACAGGCTCAGTGTTACAAGCAACCATTAATCACCTGTTCTATAACCCAAGTGCATATTTTTCTTCAGAGTTTTATAGCTAAGGTCCAAATAAGAATTGCACAGTGAAGTTTAAGTAATCTAGTAACTCTCCTTCCACACCCAAAATCTTTATTTTTCATTTAAGGTAAGCATTTCATTTCACTGTCAGCATACTTAAAAGTAACTAAATTACTCCTAAGAGAAACTTCAAATGGACTTTCAAATTCATATAAGAGCATTTACCAATCATATATTTTCAATTATACAGTAAGTTGTTTGATGGCATGACTGCTGTTTTTCACATTGATTAATAGATATTTTTGCTTACATTATCTTAAGGGGGGTTCAAGGGCAGAATGCATCATGATGAGAACTGGATTTCAGAAAATTTACCTTACCACATTTTGAAACCTCTGTGAAAATCACATATAATATAGTTAACATTATTCACCTTTTTTTTTTAATTTTTATTTCCCTTCATGTCTCTAAATTTTGACAGAGTATTGAAATGAATGCAAATGCTGAACTGTTTCCTATTACATATTTGTGATAACCATTTATGTCTCTAGAACACAAAACTGCTTTTCACTGAAAGTAATTTTGGCAGAAGTAATAGGCTTGTGGATTGGCCCTTCAAAAATGTGAATTCCCATTATGTTTATGAGGCTCTGACAAATATAAAGCTTAAGCTACTTAAAACAAGACTATGCAAACACAGCCCCTTTGAAGGGAAGGAACATTTTGGAATTCTCTTACTCAACAGAGTACTTGTGCTAGAGGAGCATGAATAATTATTGTTAGACAGCAGGAATAATGCCACATAAAACAGCTCTGAAAACCTTCCTATAAAAATGCATGCATATAATTTATTAAAAGCAAAGAGCTAATTGTAAAAGCAAATAAAGAGTATCCCTGTTAATGGAGAATTTGGCTTTCAAATAATTTAGTTATTTAGCTTAAGGTTTTCTCTTACTTATACAGGTTTTCTTCACAGGAAACTGCCTGATCTTCAAGAACAGGGCAGACTACACACTGTCCCTTAAAGTAAATGGCTGAGGCCACAATCTTAGGTGTTTCACCAGGCTGTGTTTGAGTCTCTCGCTAAGGAATTGTCTTTCAAAACATTGTCATATGCCAAGGTTAAAAGTATTCACAGCCTGTCAACATTGTAACCTGAAGTAAAAAAAGCATATCTGAACACTCAAAAAACCCCAAACAAATAAAAAAACCCAAATTCTAAAATACCCAAAACCACCCATCATCCCCCTATGACCAACACAGTACAATATTACTAGAGTGATAACTAAATGAAAAATGATCCTAACTGTAACATCAGTATAAAGGTATTGAGATAAGGAGTCAATACAGAGAAATATAATTGAATATGTTGTATTTATAGAAATCATGTGTTTGCTTGCAATTCTGATAAAGGCATGACAGCTAAGACATCTCAGAGCCTTCCTGAAGCTATTTACTTTTAAAATCCACAGTGTGAGCCTTATATTTTTTTTGTCTCCTCTTGTTCAAGCCATTTCATGTTGTGGGTGACTGGAATAGGTGAAATGAGAAAAACAGTGAGACAAGCAACAGGAATTCCTAACCACTTATCTCTGGGGAAAGACACATCTTTTCAGCCTTTTAAATCAAGGGCTTAAGGTAGGTTGCAAGGTTTGTATCATATAACTAATAACTCAGATTCAGTTTGATATTCTGTATCTTTAGTCATCATCATCATCATCAAAACAACCACACAACAAGAGAAATAACATATGGAAAGTGAAATAGGGATAATCTTATCAAAACCTGTTTCCGTCTGTGAGAGTAAAGAATGCTGTGATGGCCCCTTCTCTTCCCCTATTTGTCCTCATAGGATATAAAAGCACCTTGGAGGTTTTAATCCTCCTACAACACTTGATTTTGCTGTGGGAATCATTAGTTTTCCCCTCATTAACACAAAATAGACATTAGACTCGGCAACTTTTGCTGAAGAATTTTGTTTCTACCTTGGCAATTCACTGCAAACAATATTATGTTGTGCTTTACTGCCCCAGGTTGCAGTACTAATTGTACCTCTGTCCCCCCTTCTGACCCCAAATTTGGCCTCTTTTCAGTCTGAAGTCTGAGCTTCTCAGCATTTCTTAACTAGGGAAGGGTTTTAATACACTGCATATTCTTGTTGATTAATTAAAATAATTGAAAAAGGGGGAAAATAGTCAACATTCTCTTCACAAATCATACTTACATTTATATAAAGTCAAAGTCCAATTCTCTAGGGCCCTAAGTACTTCCAAAGTTTGCTCTTCCTTTTTTCCCCCTTATCTCACTAATACTGCTCATCTTTAAAAATTAATTACTCTCCTCTTGCCAGTTTTTTGTTAATAACCTTCAACAAGAACAGTCACTTCATTTCCACATAGAGTCACTTAGGATTGGGGTCTCTTTTTAAAATAAGAGTGAAATACCGTCTCCCTGCTTCTACCTCAGTTATGCCACCTGGCAGAAAAAAACATTCCCAAATTCACATCTGTGAAAACAAAAGTCTAAATTTCATCATATGGAACCAACAAAAGAGCACTGCCACTGCAATCTTGTGCAAAAAACTCTCAGAGATGCCTTTCTGAAGGCCCTCTTGGGTTTGGAGTCATCTTACGGATCACGGTTTTCCATCCAAGACCGAAAACACAATGTTCCCTTCCAAAGAGCCTACTCTCCTCTACCTAATTGCCAGGGTAAATATGTACCTCTTACAAGCACATCTACTCAAACTAAATACAGAGGCAAAAGCTGTGATCCGCAGGCAATGGAAGTTATCTGCTCCCAGCAAGATACCTCCTACAAGTCACTAACTCCTTATTCTCAGTAATGTGGAGTAACAAATTCCCATCAATCTTCTCAGGCAATAAGGCCCCCCCAAGGGTCTTTGTGCATCTTATCCTATTGTCCTGCTCCAGTTGCTTGTGTTTGCTGCTGGTGCATGTCTCAAAGCAGTACACGCTGTGTGAAGATACAAAGCAAGAGCACACCATTCTCACTGCCTGCTGGTTTCTGTGAACACTGAAGTGCTCTCTTGTTTGTTTTATAAATGTTCTTCTTCCTTTATTCTCCATTGAATTTTTTAGGATCCAGCTTCCAAGCAGTGCTCTGAATTTCTCCACATGATTTAGAAAGTCTTTTCATGTTGCTTTTATCTTTTTCTTAAAAACCCACTGCTTTGTATCATTGTCCTGTAAAAAATTGGGATTGACTCTGATAGCCCTCAATACAATAGTGTTTTTCCAGCTTACAAATCCTTCCAGTTCTTCTGCAGACATTGTCCAGTCATTCATCCTTTGACGTTTTTAACCCCGGAAAGAGATGCAGTATCCTAGTATTTATCAACTACTTGCATCCCACTTCTCAAAAGTAATTTTCTATTTGCACCAAAAAAAGAGTGAAGGCAGTACAACTACTTGAACTCTACCAATCTTCTATGAAGTTTACTTCAATAATCATAAGGCTTAATTGCTTACTCTGTCAGCCAAACATTTTGCAGTAAAGTATCGATTCATAGTTCACTCTGCCCTCTAACTCAGTTTAAACACGGGATGTTTATTCATCCCTTTTGTCACATGAAAACTTCAGTTATGCTGGATAGAATTGTCTATGGTATTACAGAATCCACTTCTGTTGTATAGTGCTACAAGCTATAGCAAACATCTGTTATCACAGTGCAATTAAATAAACACTTCATCTACATCCAAATAACACAGCACATTCCATTTTTCTAGCACAGCAGAGTCCAGTAATCCCTGACATGTCTGAGTGTACTTTATAATTAAAAAAAAAAGAGAAACAGAAACCTAAGTAACACTAACAATTAGAAATATTTCCATCATTTCACTTGCTCACAGAGGCAAAATATTACATTTGAATACCTAAATAAAGAAAAATATTGAAATATACTTCTACAGGTCAAGCACTTAAAGCTTCAATCTTGTTAGTATTAAGCACAGAAGTTTTTGAAAACAGTGTTCTTGAAACTCACATTGAAATATGATCTTTATTTTTTTCCTGCATTACTCTTTTCACTTGACTTACATAATTCACATGAATTTTGGAGAAGTTTGAATTACAGTCTTGGCACAAAGACACTGTCTTCCCAGAATGTGAATGATGATCACACAAATTTTGAAACAAAGACTATCTAACATCAATAAAACCAACAAAGGCTATTTAAATACCAAACATGCTCAACTTATACAGTCAGTCCTGCCCTAATTTCCACCTGACTTTTTCAATAACAATGATAATGAATAAAAATGCAGATTGTTTAGTGATGGTTGTATCTAACTACATACAGTCAATATTTATTCAGGTCTTTTTATAATATTTAAGAGATGGAAATTACTTTAAATTATGCTCCTCTGTTACTGATAGGAAATTTTTAAGTAATGCCCCACCTGAGCCACACATTGTAAGGCAATAGTGTCATTGCCTGGTTTGATAATGAAGCATCCACACCAGCCAGAAGCCGACAGTCGCCATACACTAACCATGCTCTTACTTGCTTTCTCTGACAAAGCCTCCTCTCCTGGCCACAGAGGCAGCACATCAGCCCTAGGCAGACAGTGGGATGATATTATACGGCCACTTTTATGCACTTACAAAATGAAGTGAATCAAATAATGTCATAAATCGCTCACGTTGCTAATTACACAGACAGCCTACTTCTAATACTGGACAGCTATGCCGACATTTGGAAATGTGAAATAGATAGGCATATGGAATTTATTTTTCAGTAATAGATATTATTTCAAAAGAAAGCAAGTTACGAAATTAGTGACAGGCAATCACAGTGACTTAAGATGACAACACGAAAGACATATCTCTTTTGCATTTGGGGAGGAGAAGGTGTGAATAAATCACATAACTCATGGATATCCTTGTTTCAAGAAGACAAGTCATGTTCATTTTTACCTAGTCCAATTACAAAATCACAATACAATCTATTTTACTACTTTCCTATATCAAGTACGCATTTGAAAAATGCTCAGTTGTGTCTGCTGCACAACAAACTTCAGGAGGAACAAATCAGTGATATGTATCACTACCAGGAAAAGGCTAAGTTGAACTATGAAATCTGCACTCTTGTTCATCCAAGGGGGTCCTGTATGCAGTGTAATGTTAAGAAACTACAAATTGTTAGCATTAAATGAAAGAGTGTCACCTAACAGAAACCATAGCTATAGTACAGAGAGAAAACATTTACCCCGGTAGATGCGATTACTTTCAGTGTCTGATAATATCAAGGTTTTTTCTTACAAAGTTATTAAAAATAAATTATTATATCAGTCAGTTACATAAAAGTATTACTGTATGTGATGAACTCAGCTCTAGGAAGTAGTGAAAATAAAATTATAACCTAATTAGTTGATCCATATTATAACAATGCTGTAAGATATATGAGACGCTTTTAACATGAAAAAACTGTTCAAGACCAAAGCTTTTCTTTGTGTTATAGATTATCCTTTAAAAGGCTATGGGTACACCATGCCACAGAATAAAAATCTAATATGCGCAGACATGCAATCTCAAAATGGCCCTCAAGATCAGAACAGGACATTCACGCAAAGTCCCATAAATTTACCAGCCCTTGCCTGGTACCCTAGAGGCATAGCAGATTCCACAACTCGAAGGATAAATAACAGACAAGTGTGGGCAACATTCAGCTTTAGTAATGATCAGAGGCTAAGAATAACAAAGAACATTGTATCTCTCAACAATAATAAAATCTGCACATCCAAGTGTGTGGCTTTAAAAATCCCTGTTCATGGCTGGGAGCAGCACTGCCCCCATAAGTCAGCACTCACATTTTTTCATTTGTGTGATCAGTCAAAGCAAGGAATGGATAGATAGAAGAACAACATATAAAAATCCTTAAATCTGCTTTACTCGTAATCAGTTTCAGACAGATGAAAAAAGTATCGGGAACTCTTTTGAGAAGAACTCATTTCAACAATCTAACGTCACGAAGTTACCAGAATTGGGGTTTTTTGTTGAAATAACAGAACTTGTTGTTCAGACCACAACCTAATTTTTATTTACTAAAAAAAGTTTACAAAATTTAAAAAAAAAAAAAATGGCCTTTCCTTAAAGGCCTATTTTCCCCTCTACTTTCAAATCTCTAGAGTTTGGGCCCAGTGTGAAAATAGCCACAATATTTTACTCTGCCAAGTCATAGTACACAACTTCATGCACAAAACATGGCTAAAGCCTCCTTGTAAAGTTCCCATAAACCCCAATCTTGTTTTCTTTAGTGCAAGATGCAGTTCAGCACACACAAACCCATCAGAGACGGGTCGTTCTCCAACTACAAGCACTTGTGTGAAGTTATGGGTAGGCTGCACTCTCCAGTTGTGCAGAGCCCTGGGTGTCTGATGTGAGCCAGCATTTAGCCTTCACAGCAGCAAATCAAACAAAGATGCAATTTTGCTTCTTTTCAGAGCTGATCGACATTTTAATTAGTCTACAGTTAGAAGTGTTAATTGAGCTATGAAGTGAGGCAGTAATTCACAGCTAGTAAAATTCCCCCACAATGGTTTTACAAACATCAATACACAGTTTACCTCATTAGTTGTTCTTTGTATATTTTTAGTAAAAAAAAAAATGCACCCAAGTGGTATAAAATCTTTTTATAAGGAAAATCAGCTTCCAGAAATCCATTCCTAACATAGGAGTCTTATTTTCTTCTATAAAATAATCTAAATCCCTAATGAGTTATTTCAAAGGACTTTAATATAGTAACTTTTTATTTTGATAAATTCATAAAGATATATCCCTTCTTCCATGGAGTTTCCCTCTTCATCCTACTGATAATATTATAGAAACAAGTTTTGTCATTTTATTATTTAAGTGTTCTACAGATTAAAACACTTTCACTCCAATGATTTTCAGAAACAAAAACTGTGCTTGCTATTAAAAACAGAGCAAAAACATATTGAATGATCCATAAAAGCATCTGAAATGAAGCAGTGGTATGTAGTGTGTCACTATTATTTTTTTTTAAGAATGTAAATCCTTCACAACAAATATTCTTAAATTAATAATTCATTTGCTTATTTATTTAGTGTATGCATTTCTGAAAGATTATTTATCTTCTACAAAGCTCAGCCATCTGGCTATTGTGAAAGCCTTTAAAACATAATAGAAACAAATGGCTTAGAAAATCCCTTGTTTTTCTAAGAAATATTATGGGTGTGGTGGGACTGTTCTGGCAAGTGTGTACATGCATGGGTCCAGCAAAGGATGGCTATAACATAGCATCATACACTCAATAGACAAAGTTTCTCACTTCAGTTATTGAACACAATAATCCCAAAATATTCACAGCACTTACATCCAATGTTTTCAGAGAACAAGAGTAGAAAAAGGCAGTATTTGAGAAGTTGAAAGTGCCCCTGTACACAGATGCATCTCCAATTCTGAGAAGCACGTTTAATAAAAACACACCTATCAGATCCAAATGTTAAGATGAACATCATCCTGTCACCATAAAAAGTGTACAAAATCTCCCTAAGCTACATTACACTGTCCAAACACTAGAAACCTTTACATAGTGTTTCATTGCAAAAAGTTTTTATTTACAAGTCTAAAGGAAAAAATGCAGGCATTGCTTTTTTCCTTTCCTTTTACTTCTTTGAAGGGCTCAACAAGTCCCTACATCAATCAGCAGCACCCGTGAAGCAGCTCAGTGCAAGGGTAAGACACCACCATCTGCAACTCCGCAGAATTTTCCATTGTCACACTTAATTTCTGATTCTGTAGATGAACTGACCCACAATAAAAAGACATCCTTATCCATTCAGTAGTGTGGTTTTAGAAAGAAATTAGCAAAAATAATTTCAAAATGTACAAAGAAGATATCAACATTTTCTTGCATTTTTTTCCTATTAACTGCTGACCCTCAAGTCAGAATACCTTGTTTGCATATGCAATGGTCTGTTAAGATCTGATCATAGTCCTTGCAATTCTTATACATCTTTTATCTTTCACTGGATATGCATATTGCTAAACACCTTTAAATGAAATGCCCAAACATCACAAATAAATTCATGTTCAAACAACATATTGTACAACAGACAATCTCTTAGGAAACTAACCTGACAGAAACAGATCCAGGGCAAGCAGGAAAGCAGTGTTGAAAACATAACTTTCACACACATCATTAAAACTTATGATTAAGAAATGGGCCAAGAGTAACTACAGTTCAGGTCCATATGATATTTTGTTTTCCATGTGAAATATGTAACTTGGCTCCATAAGGATGCCTTGGAGCCAGAACTGAGGGAAAGAGGAAGGGAGGGAGGAGAAAAAGGGGATTCTTTGCAGGCCAGATTGAAGTGGGTCTGATCATGGGTATATGACCAAACAGAGCCTCCCCTTCTTGCCACTTTCATATAAATTTCATTTATTTATATACAGCAGCAACAAAAAACTCTGCAAACAAAACCAACAACAACAACCAAAAAAAAAAAAAAAAAAAAAAAATAAAAATCCAAGCCCTTAAAAAAACTCAAAAACCTCCCGCCAAGAAACCAACCAAAGTTTGTGCAAGGTTTTCAGTCTTTCAAATACAGAACTTTGAAATTGGAGAGCATCTCACTTTAGCTAGACAACACAAATGCATGTGTTTTTTTCACCCACTTTTCCTTGGAAGTTATGGTCATCTTCACTCTCAACTCAAGAAAACACTGAAAATTATAAATTTTGTTTTATATTTTATATGGTGTTTTCTTCCATTTTTTTTCATTATAAAAGACTATTTTAACATCTGGCAATTGATAGAGGATAAAAATCTTGGCTAATGGACTATAGTCTTCTCAAAATCTGCCATTACCTTTTATAGACCTTCTCTTACTCCCATGAAGGAGGCATATGACGTATTTCAGAAAAAGTCCTTCAGTTCAAATTCCCTCAGAATGAATTAGCAACACGTTGCAGTTAATTTACCCAGGGAGGACACAGATCCAGCCTTTGGCATTGTAATGCCTGCCTGTCTCACATTTGTATAGTATATAGATTATAGCCAAACATGGAATATAGTACATTATTTATAGGATTCTGAAAAAAAGAAAAAAATCTCAGTTTATCTATTGTGTTTTATTTGAACAAGAACATTAATAACCATGGTGAAAGAGACTGGTTTTAGCAAAGGCACTCATAAAAAAAAAATGAATCCACATCTGAGAATCAATCTTTCAAAACCAGTGAGGGTTAGTCTTCAGATCAAGTAAAATTTTTCAAGTGAATTGTATTTTTTTTTTAACTCTGGTTTCATAATAAAGTATAGGTTTAGATGCAGCAGAACAAAATCAGCTTAATACCCAAATAATCCTTTTTTAGTTAAATATATACCATATTCTCAAAACTAACACCTCCATCTCCATTCACAAAAGAATACAGATGGCCATTTTGCCACTTTCCAAACATCATAACTCCCATTAATACGTCGAGATATCCTGTTCAGAGCTTTTTACTAGATCATCCTTCCCTTTTATACCCAAAGGCTACTGAACTTTTCATGGCTGACTGAGATTTACAAGGCGAGCGAGAAAGCTGCTTGCATGAGTAAAGCTCTGTAACTAAGCAAGAAGGCAGTTCTAACCATGGAAATAAAATACAGTGTTCCAATAACTCCAGTAAATAAAGCCTGATGGGGCAGCAACAGTACAAAGGCAAAATACCAAGGAAAAAACAAGCCATAGGATCTATAGATTGATAAACTAATAAAAAAATGCATCTGCAACAGCTTAGATTATCTTTGTTTTAAAATTATTTGTCATTTTAAAATAACAGACATTAATATAACACATAGTATATGTTACTCCACAGCCAGTGTTTATTTATAATTCACCAATTTAATGAGACAAAAAATATTGCAGTTATTCTTTGTGAGGTGACTCTGTAGGAGGATATTATTACTATAAGTAAATCTGAAGAGATTATTTACAATTCTTTTCCCTAAATGCATTTTCTTTTATTCAAAACAGCCCATCAATATGTAGTAGAATTCTAAGTTGCAAAATTCAAAAAATAATACACATTTGTAATAATGTTAATAACCCATTTCATATATATAATACATATATATATATAAAAACCGGAACATGCATTACTTTCTCTTTTTTGACTGACAAAGTCAATGCATTTATCTTCTCCAGCTGAATGACTTCTGTAAGTACTACAAGGAAAATCCTGTATCCTGATTTGTCCAGCAAAGTACACACAAACAGAAAAAAATCTTTCTGCTAATGAAATAATTTATAGATAGAAAATCCAATCAAATACCTTTAAATGAATATTAAGGACAAGCTGAGAAAACCAACAGAGCTGTCACAGCTCTGCCAAGATTTTAATATTTCTTTCACATTTTCCTCAGAGTTAAATTCTCTCTCTGGATCAGACAGAATCAGTTCTCTGATCAACTTTGCCCTTATCAGTGGGGGCTGACTGAACTAACAAGCATCTCCACAGTCTATAACACACAGATCAAACCCAGACAACACAGAGACTCAACAGAGCTGGAAGAAAACACAGACTGTGTGGGAACAACGCTTTCACAAGATTGCGAAGGCTTCTAATAAACAAAAGAGACTGGGATGGGGGGCATGTTGTTGATATGACCACTCTCAAAACAAGCAAGCCAATGACAAGAAGCAAGAGAGATGTATGCATGTACTTCCATGAAGTAAAAGAAGCTGCAAGCACCATGGGACCCATCCTGTGCTCCAGCTTGCTTTTCCCAAAAAGAATTGCAAGACCTAGATTTTATTTCAGCGTAAATGTTCATACACTGATCACTTCTGTCTTTTTTCACATCTATTACAGTCCTCTAAATCGGTGTTAACTTCTACGACACACAACTCCCAACACTGCTCTTCAAGAGCACAAAGGTTCAGTTTTCTTCATATATCAGCTATCAAGAGAGCTGAAACTTAACATCCAGCCTAAGAGCAATTACAGCTCTTTCTTCAAACTCTGGAAACCTCTCAGTGCTGATATCCAAAATAACAGCATCAAGTAGAGTTTACATTCCTACAACCAACACTGGAGCCCTTTAAGCAAGCAGACAAGGACTGAGTTCAGTGCTGTGAGGTTAGAGAGCTCACACTATGCTATTCTCAGCACAAGATGAAAGAGATGGATAGAGTTGATTTTTCTTGCTCTTGTGCCACAAGCAGAAAAAGCAACACTTCCTGAGACCCCACTCCATGGGACAGATATTCAACAGCACCAGAGTACGCAACTGAGGTACAAACTATCCCAATTTTAATTTGGCAGAAAATATCGACTACTCTGGAAATAAGATTTTAAAAAGAAAACATTAAAAAAAAAAATCCCACCTTTGAAGGTTCAATATTTCATGACCACACTTCTTATGAACTTATTATAGGATGTATTTTTAAGAAAAACAGGCAAAAAGCCATGTCCAATAGCACACATCTCCTTTTCATTCACAGAACTCTCAACATTATACATGTTATGAAGAATATTTTCCTTCTCAGTCAAAAAGCAAGTATGCCTTTTTTCCTTTTTCCCCAAATGTCAACACTTGCTCCATTAGGGAAAGCAATCAATTCAAACAGCTTTTCACTGAAAAAGAGGTTTTACAGTGGTCTTGAATTATCTTTTGAAAAATAATATCCCATTTTTCTGTTAATTTGCCCCTTGAGTATAACTAAATGAAGGGCTTTTTTCTGCATTTATACAGGCTTTTTTTCCTTTTGTTGCCTTTCCTCTATTGAATGTTTTAAACAGACTTCCCCTTCCCCTCTAGTTTTTATTTACAAGTCCTATAGAACCATGTTCAGCAGGGCACAGAAGGCAGTGGTGCATTTCTCAACACATGGTGTTCCATATGCAAGACATTTACACATGTCCGTATATTGAATGTACTAAAAGTCCTCCAGCTGCAACAAATTGAATTGCTGCCAGTCACTACAGCATGGCTAGAAGAAGTCTTTACCTTCTTCCAACAACCACTTTAAAGCCTATTTGGTGTCCTTGAAGTACTGCAAATAAAGAAGAAAAAGCCTGCCCAGAAAAATAAATATTATACTTTTTAAATATGAAAAAAATAACGGAAAGATCCAGATATGTTTTAAAGTTTTTTTTTTCTCCACGGAGCCTGGTTAAATCACAGTTAATCCTATGAAAAATAATGTCTCAGGAGGGAAAAGAACGAAAAAAGGCACCACATGAAAACAGTAAGTACAGCACTGGTGGCAAATACAGTAATCAGAGCTACACTACATGCCCTTCCTGATGGGATTACTGTTTCAGATTTGCTCATTAAATTGTGAAGAGTTGGCTGTTCATAGTCTTCTGTCAGGTGCTATCTGATGATAGGAAGATCATCCCAGCACATTACAGTAACTAAGTGTCTTGACAAACGTCCTGCAAAACTGGGATATTGTATCTTGGCAGTATGCAATGGAGTTTTGCCAAATGCCTAACAGCCCTATTATTTCTCTCTGACAGGCTGTTTTACAGAGGTTATTATTTTCTGATTACACCAAATTAAAGTATGGGTTGCTGGACAGAACAGAAGGATATTTACATTGGATCTCTGGCATAATTTTAATGAGATAAAGTGCAAATACAAGCCAGAATTCTTCACTTAGAGTGACTTTGCAACTTGTTATACTGTGTATTTACAAAAGAAAAAGATGATAAAGTAATTTAATCCTGATTTTCAATTCAGTCTTAGAAAAACAAGTCTATTATACTTGCGGTGATTAACTCTCAAGAGGCCATAACATATATCCTACTAAATTGTGAAATAAACTTATACCTTAACAAGTACAAAAAGTACATTGGTAACAAGATTTTAAATAAGCTTCAGACTGAACTTTTCCTACAAATGCTTTATGTTGAGAAGTATCTCCTACTGTTGTCATTAATCTCACTTGTTAGGCACGTAGCTCTAATTTGACAGTACTGAAGTCGTATGAAAAATAACACCCATAGATATATAAGCTCTAAAATTTTGTATAACAGTTCCCTTTCCTTTCAACTGTGCATGGAAAATGCTATGGAGTGGGCAGAGTCAGCTCTGCAGTCCCATTAGTGTATCATCCAACAAAGATGAGAATGCATCTAAGAGGCAACAATAGTACAGCAAATGGAATTATTTCTTTTCAACAACGAAATAGCAGGAGATTGTTTTTCGGCTTTGCATTCCTCCTGCAGAAGACACAAGTTACATGTGTTCAGTACACAGCACTCTCTATTCATATGTTGATATGCATGTAAAGCAACTATATATTATTTTCTAATTTCTAAGAGATAAACCTAACTGTAAACAGTAATTAAGACATAATTTTTCTGGCCCCATATCTATTAGCATAAAAATTAAATCTTCATGACATTTGCTGTTTCCAACAATACAGTAAAATAATGCTGCACAGAAAAGAAAAAGGGCCACATCTGGTATATTAACCATGGGAAAAGAAGAATGGCACATATGTTAAAGATTAATACTGATCAAATTACACAGAAATCTAGGCTCATAGTAATAAAGAAGAGAAAACTGAAAATCCTATCAAGGGTCATATCTGAAATCTAAGAGTCAGAATAACCTTTCCATGTTAGTTTGCAATGCATTAGTGCTGGTAGAGATAGGCACTGTTATACCAAAAACAGAACATGGAGTCGTTGGTTCTGAGGCTGAACTTCTTGTTTAGGTTTTAACGGTTATAAAATTTGTTTTATCTTGGCAAAGATGCTTCTGATCTGCCCTAGAATTACAGTGTGACAGCTGCAGTTATGTAAGTTGCTGGTATTGCCCTTTCTGATAGGCAGATATTACTGCCCACAGCACAGACAACAAAACTGAACATTATCTTACCTGCAAGTTTAATTTTTTTTTTTTACTCTATGAAATTCCCAGCAACACATTTAGAAGTTCCTTAGCTCATCAAATCCTATCAATTCATGATGAAAATACATAAATATATTTATGTCATTTGTGCATCCTTAGACTGAAGACTTATTCTGTGTTTGATTTCCTCATCTATAATGCCGGAGGGAAGACTTTATTGCTCCTGTTCTCTGTAGGCCTAATTCCTGCAAAGGGGTGAATTTCTGAGGAGTTCCACACCGTCTTTTTTCCACCTACATGTTTACGATATCTTGCAGAAAAGGATTTCAACATTGGATATATTATTTCAGTACTAGTTTAATATAAATACTGGTGCAAAAGTGTAACTAAAAAATAGTTTAAGCACTTAATAAATAAAGTACTATAAGCGAAATGACTTCTTGTATATCCCTTGGGATCCCAGCCACAAATACCAGAAAAACAGTTCAAGAAGTTGACTGCAAAAATAGAAAGTTGGATATTGGATTAAAAATAACCCAGAACAAATGAATAACAATCTTCTTTTTACTTAGCTTTAAGAATAAGATGATTTTATTTTGTAATATTAACCACATAAGTCAGATCTCACCATGAAAAGAAAAACAGCATCAGTAACACACGAAAGCCATTAGAAAAAATACCAGTGGTAAGATTTCCATGGAAACTGAAAAGGGGAAAAAAGGTGCAAAAGCACATACTGCTGTAGAGAAAGAAACTCATGACAGTGTAATAAAATGGATGTTATTGGTGAATATTGGTCATTGTAATATTGTGGGAATTTGTCTACCACAAATGGTTCTGTAAACCAAGGAGCAGGTGCTTAACGGGCCATTAGCTATACTGAAACTTGGAACTTGAACAAAAACAAACAAAAAAAAAAAGTGAAGGGGAACAACAGAACAAGGAATCAATTAATAGTAAATTTTAGCCACAGTGTTACTGTAAAGTAACAGTAAATCACAGACTGGCAAGGATGAGATCTAGCTACCATGAAGGTATTATTATTACATAAAACTGAACCTGCTATATTAGACTGCAGCTGTAATTCAACAACACAAAATTCTGTCTTTGACAGAGATTTCAAACAGTTCTCCAGAGACAACCATAACCCCCAAAACTGGCAAGTACAGATTACTCTGCCCAAACCCAGTTTTACTTAGATCCCAGTGGATACAGTTTCACCACCAATTAAGACCTGCCCCAAGAATATTTTCAGCACTGGACACATTCTCCATCCATGTGCTTAACATGAAAGGAAAGAAAGAGAACCATGAGAGGAGGCTTTGCCCCCTATTTCATGCAGTGGACTGTTTGCTCCAACCAAACATCATTTGTGTATCATAGGTGCAGCAAAGAAAACAGTTCCCAAGCAGGTACCTCAGAAAACCTAACAAGCAGAAGGACACCACCTTAGCAAGGAGCTCAAAGACATCTTCATACTCATATCTGGACTACCAAAGCACCTAAACAATTGGTCCAGTCCCCACCTCACCCTTTAACACAATGATGAAGATTTAAGTACATCATATGCAACCTGTGAAAAGTATCTTCGCTTCTCATCAATGCTCAAATAATGCTATTGGGAAAGTGACCGAAGTAAATAATATCAACCATCCAATTGCATAGGCAGGCTCAGATTCAACTTTTATTTCTTTTCCTCAAGAGTAAAGAGCTTCTGAGGAGGTGGAAGTCAGCCTGATTGAGACCAATCCCAGTAAAACTGGACCCCAGAATGCTCCTACCCAAAAATCCTTCAAAAATCCTTCCTTCTAACCAGAAATGTGGATATCTTGTGGAAAAGAGTTTAATCTCATTCTAAATAAATATGGCAGCAGAGCGGGCAATCTCCAGCAAAGTGAGAGAGCTAAAGACATTAGGCCACATCCAAAGTCAATGTGCAATCAGCCAGATCTTCAGCTAACACAAACCAGCACTATCGTCATTGACTTCTTTGGCTCAGAATCATCTTCTAGGCTTACAGCACGCAGGCCACATGTGACTTCCTCCATTAAACTTTTCACAAGCCAAATCTCAGCCTCACTCAACCTCTTTTCTCCCACAACCCCTCTGTTGTATCCCATTCCAACACAGCTGGTCTTCATTACTGCACTCTCCTGAGCCCTGTGATAGCACGTCCTGAACAAAGCTCAGTGCTCCTTTACTTCCTTCTTCGTGCGAGAGCAGCTTGAAAGCACCACCTTATGGCACAAGTAACATTCTAAATATTAATATTTTACACTGTTTGTAGAGTATCATAAGGAGATAGCGTCATATAAGTAATTTTAGTGGACACTTTCCAAAGAATGACATGTACAAAAATGGGAAATATTATTTTATCCCACATCAAGGAAAAGGCATTGCACTTTACCAAGACATATTTATGCAAAGGCATATCTTTCTATATTGTATGTCAGAGTTCATGGATATCCTCAATTTGGCTTAAATATGGAGTTCATTAGTGCAGTGACCACAATTCCACATCTGGATTTAAAAGTGAATTGAGTGAACTGTACTGCAGAGAAGCTAACAAGAACATTTCTGCTGCCAATTGCACATGAAAGAAAAAAAAAAATGTGCTGAACAAAACATTTTAAGAGCTCAGCTGTAAGCTGCCTTATGTCATTAGTCCTTACTAAACAGAAATGGGAACAACGGGAAGTTGTGTGATTGCTTACTTTACTCAGAGCTTACCACTTGGCTACTGTAATGTTCTCAGCTACTTTCAAGAGTACAAGTGAAATGAAAAACTGTGATTTCATTCACAAGTTTGGAGTGGATTTTGGTAAGACACTACAGAATGCTGTGCTCAACCTCTGACTCTGAAGCCTGTTACTTTATTCAATCCTGAGCAGAACATGGAAACACTCTTCCTGCATTCATTCACTCCATAAACAGCCAGAACAGGATTTAGTGGTCTGTGTATGCCTATTTACATCCTTTATATTTTAGTATCCAAACATGCATACACATGGCACATCAGAATTAATAGAAGTTATATTGCTCCAGCACCAATATTTTTATCTTTGTAAAAAGAAATTATGCAAGAGGAACAGATAATATTCTACTCCTAACTAGTAAGAATTATATCTTCTGATTGTTTCTTTTATGCAAAAATCATCATAATATTATAATTTAATACTTATGCAGGTACAGAAAACAAGAAAAGAAGAAATTAAAACATATAATCACATTCCACAACAGTCAGCAGCAGATCTAGAAACATAATGCAGTATACCAGCCCTGCTCCAAAACTCTCTTCACTCAACTGTATATAAAGCACATGTCATGTCATGACTCCAAGCAAAGAAATAGCGTGGCTGGACATCATCTTCTCTTGTTCCAAACCTTTCTTGGATGAAAACTTAGAGATATTGGCAGTGCTATTCTTCTGATTGCAACTGCTCAATCTGACTTTGTAAAAAAAAAAAAAAAAAAGAAAAAAAAAAATAATGTATCTTTTTCTTCAAAAGCATCAGTATTAAAAGTGAGGGGTTTGGAACAATTTTATCATATACAGGAACTTTCTTCCACATAGGATTCAGAGCACACGGCAGGCTATGAACTTTAAATACCAAATGCATGACAACCAAGTATTCAGATGTCAAATGGCCTCCACAGACACAAAGGGGAAACAATGCTTATTCCCCTTAAAAATATTCAAATATGAATCAAAACATAAATATACCTGTACAATCTTTAATGTCATTTGTTCTTAACTATTGAGATACTGATGTTGTCTCTAGCTAGGAATATTTTTTTTCCATTTAAATCTTAAAAATCTCTTACTCTGATCTCTATTTTGATTTCAATTTAATTCTGCTATAATACTTGTCTTTGACAAGTGGCTACTAAATAAAGCTTCATTTACCTGCTTCAAAATAAGTTGGTATTGAAGCCGTTTCCACAGGAGCTTGCAAAAAACTGCACTGGTAAAGCCTTATTGCTTAATACCTACATTGGAACTTCTCTATACAGCTTTCTTTTCATGCTTTTCCCATATGAAGATTTTCTTTGGGCAAGTTTCACTCCTTTTTGGAGTCTGAAGGTTCCACTAAGACAAAATCAAATGCAGTCTGAAGTTTAACAAGGGCTTTGGAGTTTACAATGGAATATATTTCTGTATGACTCCTCCATACTAACTATATCTTAGGGTCATATTTGATTTGTTTGGAGTTTTTATCCCAATTGCACAGAAGAAATAGTAACTAAATGAATAGAGAAGCAATTTGAGCCTGGTATCTCTCATGATCAATCAACAGTGAAGAAAGAGTTCAATACCTTTGTTACAGATAGCAACATTTTTAAACCATGTTTTGACTTTTCTATAGCATTGCCTGTTTACATGTACTAAACCACAACAATATTCAGCATACTGAGAACTGTTTATACATCTTTTATTTAGAAGTGCTTGCTGTGTTTATGTTTAAATCAGACAGCACAGATGGCTTCCCCCTCCACAGCTCTGTAATAAATCTAAATTGTAACTCCCCATTTATTTTGACTGTCTTGACAAGACTCCTTTGAAATTATCATCTATTTTATTTAAAGGATTTTTTCAGTTTTCCCATGTTAAAAGTAATCTCCTGGGAGCGAAAAAAGGCACTTTCAAAACAAAAAAGTTCCATTAATAGAAAAATATTTTTAAATGGTGAAAAGGGAGTAGATTCAGAACTTACTGTTTTTTACCTATAGATTGCAAGTAAAAGTTTGTTCTTTTTTTCTGGATTTCTATTCTTTTAATTAATAAAAGTTGGGCTAGTAGGAACCAATTTTTTGCTTTGGTTTTACAGAATGCATTTTAACTGAAGAATGAGGTTTCATTGAATATTAAAGCCTGTTTTTATTTCAGCTCTACCAGTTCAACTGATGGCATGATTATCTGTAACTTAGCAGGTAGAGGACTGGAAATTGGAAAATCCATGCTTTACCTTTTTTCCTGGTACAGTCTGTTGTTTCATCTTCGTTTCCCTAAAATTCACTAGCATTGTAGAAGGAACAACAAATTAGTTTTTGTCTGTTCAAATATCATGATAAAACACAAATATACAAGTTATTCAAACCTGAACAAATAAGACAAAATCCTAAGCTCCATCATGGCATAGATCACATCTCCTTACAAGACAATTTCTGGCCTCTGCTTCCCCTAATGCCACTTATTTCATATTAAGCAGCCAAAAGTCAGGGCTTCCCACAGACTTTATAAGCCATCAAAAGGAGCAGAGAGCCTGGGAGAAGTTGGCAGGTCAGTTTTCACATGCACAGCTCTGGTGCGTCCTGCACAAAGACAGAAAAGTAGCACCATAGGAGATAATGTTGGGAGGCTGAGCTACATCAGTTTTATTGCTCAAAAAGTGCTCATATGCAGAAGAGAATTCATAAAAGAGATGTAACACACTTTGCAGACTTTTTATTGTTTGTATTGATGCAGGACAGGATGGCTGGTGGTAAACAATTTCTTTTTTTTTAAAGTATTTATTCAATTCTTCCAACATTGAAAATGGGCATTACATTACAAAGTGACCCAAGAAGAGGAGAAAATTGACAAACTATACAGAGAGTACATAAAGCTTAATATCTGCATAGGCACATATGTCTGCCACCATTCACATTTCCATGTTGCCAGGAGTCAGCATGACTGCTGGCAATGCTGATCTTTTTTCCGTATTACATTTTCCCCTCATGAATCAATGTTTATGATTTCATTTTAGCCCGTCTTGAGGGGGAGGTTAAAAGCAGCAACTGGTCTATAAAGTCTCCATTATTCTAAACATATATAGAAACTAAATATCAATTTTTGTCTTTCATGATCTAAAAGGGTTTTTTATTTAATAGTACAGCAGTGTACCTGAGAGTCCAGCGATCCTTTCACATCACTGCATCTGATGAAATACATCCTGATTTTCCTGGTTTAAACCAATATGAGGGTTTAAGCAGATTTAAGATTGGCAAAATATACTTAAAGCTCCATGGAGCTGAACAGGAGACCACATGCGCTCTTTAAGAAGCAAAAATTAATACATCCTCTCTAAAAAAGAAGACAGAATGACTCCCAAGTTTTAACTTAGTTGAAATCTGCATGTTTGCTAAACGACCAGAGTTAAGAGCATTGGCACAGACATTACAGTCTCCTAATGTTTTCACCCCTACAGTAACCAGCACGCACTTGCCCCTACTGGTGAAGATAGAGAACTTTTCCAGCATAAGAACCAAAGTTTATTTCACTTCACTAAAGATTAAAAAACAAAAAAAGAAAACAAAACGGTTCTAGAACACTAAAGCATTCTGACCGAATTCAAGGGGCTAAATTATTAACTCTTTAGGATCCTCCAGTTTTTGAAGTGAGGAAGGAGACTTTTTATTACTTCAAAGGAAGCCAGACTCAACTCTCACAGACAGAGTTTGGGTGAAGGCTGGACATTAAAATCTCCAAATACACATAGAAGAGAATAGTCTTTCACGTTCAGACAAAATACACTCCACAGAAACCACTCAGTGATAGCAAATTATAACACTAGAGATGGACACACACATACCAAAAAAAAAAACCAAATAACAAAACCCCAAAACACATTTTCATGAGAACGGAAACTAAATCATTAATTTGCTTCTAGTTTGCTAAATTTTGTCCAACAATAATTTTTTTTAATTATCATATACCAAAAGAGTTCATGAGCTCATTGACCGACACTTCAATGCATTAACAAATGTATTTTGGTTTGCACATTCTGTCTTAGAAGACAACAATGCCTTCACAAGTATTATACCAGCTGTTACCATGCATCTGAGAAAGGATTTGCACCTCACTCTGGGAGCTCAAGCTTCAGGTTGGGTCTCTCATCCTGTGGTTCAAGATTGTCCTAATTACTGCCCTGGGATATTCCTGGGTGGGCATGACCTCTTCCATGAAAATAGATCATCTAAAAGACATAAAATCTGTAGAAATTGCCCATAGAGAAAAAAGAAATTATCTGAAAAAAATACCAGTGATCACAGAAGTCCACCATTAACTCATCATAAAAAGGAAAATATTGGCTATAGTTATTCAGAGAACATAGCTCACCAAAAATACCTTTTCTAAATATGTAAGAGATCTCTGGTGCCAAGAAGGAAAACACATTATTTGAAAGTTGGCCAGGTCAATGGAATACAGACTTGGAAATACATCAGTTGTGTAGAAACAATTAAATCTTTCCACCTCTTTACATACTTCAGTCTATTTAACTATGTTAAGCAAATTTGCAATGTGAAAAAAAATTGTCAGGTATTTTCTGGGCCATTTCTATTGGTTGTATTTCTACTTTTTTTGTTGTTGTTGTTTATGTCTCTCCCTTCCTCCAAGTATTACAATTCCACTATAAAAATTAGGTATTGCTTAACAGTTAAAGGATCCTGCTCCAAATAACTTGACGAACTTCCAGAAGAAGCACTTGAAGAGGCTCAAGGATTTCCCTCCTTCCATACATGTGGCACAACACATCAAAATCACAGCCATGCCACATGAGTTCATAAG
Organism: Dasyornis broadbenti; assembly: GCA_013397935.1. Classification (NCBI taxonomy): domain Eukaryota; kingdom Metazoa; phylum Chordata; class Aves; order Passeriformes; family Dasyornithidae; genus Dasyornis; species Dasyornis broadbenti. The sequence goes on from VZRN01003942.1 coordinate 456,836, forward strand.
AACTCCATCTTGAAGACCCATTTAGGATTATTGTGCATTACTCCATCAGTCTGCAAAGCAGGCTGTTCTTAAATGAAACACTGGGGTGGCTGTGACAGTCTTGTTATGAACATCATAAACTCTTTATGACACTTCCATGGAAACCTCTTAGGTTATTTTATAGTTCTGTCACGAAAACCAAAACTTGCACAGATAGATTTAGGTTGGTAATACAAGACAGTAAAGCACAAAGCCTAAGAGAACCAGATGTAATTTCATCTTTAAAATGTTTCAGCTGACTTTATGGATTTTAGAATTTACTATTTGATTTTATTGCACAGCAACAAGGACTACATGTGAAGCAAGAACCCTTTCATAATAGGCCAAATATATCCTTTTACACTTATTGTCTTTAACTTTACAGTTATTGTCTTTAACTTAGAACAGTTTAGTAAAAAAGGCAGATCACTACATGAAGATACGTATCATGGCAAGTAGCTCTAATGATTCAGTACTGATAAAGTCAGACATGTATGTTCAAAGGTCTCTCCACAATTAAGCTCTGTTTAAAGCTTTGTAGAAAGTACTTTAGCACATGCAAACACCTCTTAAAAGGCCTCTTAGTCAGGAAATTACATTGGCTGTTCGCTCTTAAGTACAAAGCACAAGCCCACAGGACTGCAGAATAGAGAGCAGCTTCTTGTACACTGAGTATCGGTCTCATCTTCCCAGGGCTGGAATATAGCTTTCACATATGTAAATCATTTTGCCTTCCAAATAGGAGCACAGCTAGGGCTCTCCTTTAGTTGCATGCATTTTGGCCAATGGAATGTTTACAGAACCAAGCATTTGAGAAGTTTTATTTCTGCGTATATTCCCAGAAAAAGGGGAAACTTTAAACTATGCCTTATGCTAGAGAAGTGAAGGTAAAACACCTCACTGCCTCTGCTTCCAGATATTTATTAGGCTGGCTTTACAAAACTAGGCCAAATAACAGATAAAAGTGGTTAGACCCATTTTTTAAACAACATTTGTTAGTAACAGCTTTCCACAACAGAAAATCATCTTTCCCAGAAAATCCATCAACTTAAAAAAAAATTTTAATCATCATCACCAGCTTTCAGATGCATGCATAAGTAGCAGAAAAATCAGTTCCTGCCTCACAGAACAGAGAACAAAAAATTCAGAGACAAGACTTGGAATATGCAGATCTCTACTGAAATCCCCACCACTCACATTGCTCAATCATGACACCCACAGCCTCCCTGCTCTCCTCACAAAGCATCAGAGCACACACTCCCTGCCTTCAGGTCTAACACAGACATGTCAGGTGTTAGGCATAAGGAGTTAGGAAAGCAGAAGTTGCTTTTCCTTTTTTCCACAAAGCAGCACATGCAAAAATTGACTAAAACAATGTTTCACAAAGGAAGCGCCTGCTCTGAAGCATAGGGCCTCTAACATAAAAGTGTCCTGAAATATATCTTCCTTTCTTAAAAAAATACTATGGAAATAGATTCTCTCAGAATTCAATACAAAGTTTTAATTAAAATCTTCCTAGATTTGTCAGTTTCAGATAGGCAACCATCATGGAAAACAGCAGCACACCAAAATATGGCAATGTCGTAACCATCCAAAAAAAGTCACAGCAAACAAACCTCCAGCTCCTGTTCCATATTCAGAACACTTAAGAGCAACCCACAGCTCCAGCTCTCTAATAATTTGTTTGGTACCTACAGTCAACTGGACCCAAATTTTGATCCTGTTCAAGTCAGTGGCATAAGTCCCAAGTCCCTGCTCTCCTGTAGCACTCTGGCCCCAGTTTAGCTTGGGGATATTTTGTTAAAAAGGTTTGAATGTTTCAAATGTGCCTCATACTATCCCATCAATAGGAAAGAAATCTATATTTCTCCTAAATGCCTGGTATTAATCACATGAAATAAGAATAATTTACCCCATGTATCCATTCAGGACCTAAATGGTTTTCCCTGCAAACACCAGCTTTATTGTGTTGTGGGGTAAAGAAGAAAGCTTTAAAATATCAGCTTCTGAATTGGATTTGGACACTTTCTGAAATAAAATCTCATGTCCCTTACTGAATTTAATAATTGATCCCAATACTTTTCTTGAAAGCTATTTTTCTTCTGCCCCACACAAAGGTAACAAGAGTCCTGAATCATCCATTCATTTCTTCATTTTTCACACATTTAAACTTAAATCTCATAACAGTTTAGGTCTGATGCCAAGGGGAAATGATCACACAAGTCTGATGGATTGTAAAGGAAAAAATATCACTTTAACTTTATGGTGTTTTCTGGGACCAAAGGCTTCCCTTCAAAGACTTTAACAAAGGCCATAGGTTTCATTTAGAAATAAAATAATTTCTTTTAATTTAAAATAATAATTAAATGCTGACAGTGTTCCCAGTAATAAAGCAAGAAAAAAGAAATCATGTCAAGCTGTCTTCAGTGCACAAATTAACAGCTCTCCCGCAATGAATCAAAATTTTCTGATACCAAGAAAAAAAAGATCAGAAAAAGCATTATTTTTTAGGTGAGACAGGCCAAAAAAAAAGTCCTTTGCTTTACTATATAAGCACAAAAATAAATGAGTTCTCTAACTTAAAATGTCCAGCCACACTGCAGCTCAAGTCAATAATACTGCTGGAAACAAGGGTGTGAAATGTGAGGAAGGTGAAATATTCTGTGATTCTATTAACACATTATGTGTGTAAGGCAGCCCATAGTGAACACACACCAGCTGCAGAGTAATGTCAGCCACAGCACAGATCCCACCCATCAGTGACCTTCATGTGGTCTTTAAATTGACTAAACTTCTGCAACTTTCAGATAACAAGAAAATTGTATGTCTAAAGGTTTTCTTTCCCCCTTAACATCTTGTGTCTGATATGCCACTGATCTGCACAGTTACACAGCACAAATGGAATTCCACCAGCTCATTCCCATACATGGGTAGAAGCTCTGCCACACTTAGAGTACTGTAGGTACAAGAAGAAATTCAAAGAATTTTAATTTCTTGCCCTGGTCCTAATAATAAACATGCTTTGTACCTCTTTTAAAAGCAGTCTTAGCAGACAATTTACATTACTCTTTTAATGTCACTGGCCCCATGACTCTAAATCTTTATCTGCATCACTACTCTGAAACATATTACTGACATTTAATACTTATGGGAGAGGGAAAAGCCATGACCTCTTCCATCAGGAAGTTGTTCATCACTGGATTTTATCCAAGGGAAATGTTAATGATGATACAGAAAAGTAGTTAACCATTTTTCTTAAATACAAAAAGCATCTCCTCTTAAGGATATGTTTCCATCTCACTGTGGGAAATACACTAAGAAGCAACATATTAACCTTGGTTTGTTTGTATGAACTCTTATCTTCAAATGTGGACAAAATAGCTCCGAAATTATCCTACCTGACAGCTGAGGGATTGCTCCAATTTGTCCATTCAAGACAAAAGTAAGATTTAAACTGATTATGTGAGGAATGAGTCCAGGTCCCTGTGCTTACATCGCATTGTGCAGCATACTCCACATGGCAGCACTGAGAGAAACTATTGGGAAGAGCACGTTAGCACGTTCTCTACAGCCCCTCTGATTTACCCAGTGTCTAAGACTTACCTCGATTAGGGATGTCTGAGGACACATCGCTTTAGTATCATAACAGGTACAGGCAGTGGCCTCTGCCTCCTTCTCAATAACATTCCCAAGGCTACCCAATATTTTGTTGGCCTTTTTGACCACCACACACTGATGCAGCAATTTAAGGGAACGGTAAATGATGGCTCAGTGACCTCTTTCCTGAGTTTTAACTACCAGCTCTAAGTCCAAAATCATGCAGGCATTACCTGTGCTGCTCACCCCGAAGCTTTGTCTACTGCCTTTTTGCTCACTCACACAGTCATGTGGAGTTCCCCCACCATATGCTCCAAGACTCAGTCAAGGCACAGAGGTCACAACACAGGCAGGTTAAGAAATATCTGGTAACTGAATGGATAAAGGGAAATCCAAGGGGTTGTTCCACTTAAAACTGAGGATTTTGTTCAGGGTGATAATTGGCAATTATTATTTTATTATTAGATTAGTAAGTTAGGAATTTAGGTAAAATAGTCACTCCTTTCACACACTAAGTGACTAGAACTTGCAGTTGAAGGAACAACTTGGGTTTCCTACGTCTAGAAGGCTTAGAAAAAGTAAAAATCACTTATTTCTTTCCTTAAATGAAATTTCAGGAATGACATGGTAGCATTAGTCTAGAAAGGGTGAGACAAGCCACCTATTATTATTATCATGCTCTTTATTTGGCTAGTATTGGGAAAAGTACAGGTCACTTTTGCAGACCTCATGCAGTTCTGCTAAAGAAAAGAACTCTAACACTGGCTCCACAGCTGCTCAGACAGTGAGTACCCACCACAGGCAGGTCAGTTGCTACGTCCTGATTTTGGCCACACTTGTACCACTAAAGTTAACTTGGGCAGCGGCTCATACACAGCACAACAGGGTCAAATACAGGTCCCATGATATAGCTCCCCAGAAACAACAAATAAAGCAGGAAGAATGTGACCCACAGTGTATGAGATTTGGCAGCCTTTTATAGCTCCCTCCCTGCAGCAGCTGTGCCCTTGGAAAGGCAGAGCCATGCTGTCAGTAGGAGCAGCCAGCAGAGCTGCAGGGGGGTTACTCAAGCAGGAAGGATTCCTCTCCTCTGCTGCTCTCTTAGGGCAGTAACCCTGCTGTCTCACACCCACTGTGCTGAAAAACAGAGCAGAGCCACAGAAGACACTCAATAGAATTTTTAAAGGTAGTACATTTAATCCATTTTGGAGTTCTCTCTGTCTCTCTCCATTACTTTCCTTTTTCTATCCAACTCTGATTAACAGGAAGGGGCTCTCTGAGTCCTTTCTAATAAGAAAAGTTAACCAAAATACAATCTCCTCATTTACCATACTGGAAAATGAATTAATTTGCTCAGCTTTGAAGCAATAAGTAATTCTATAGGTGTTGCATGAAGTGCAGTCCGTATTTACTAACAGAGTGGTTTACACAAATGAAGGCAGATTAAACAATAAAAATGTCCAGTTATACCCCTAAATAATGTCCAATTACCATAAGATTTTGCTGTTTGGGACCTATTTTGCAATATGTTTAATACTCTTGTATTACAATATATTTAAAATCTTTCACTTTCTGAAGCATTACTGGTGCTGTGTCTTCTGTATTTCAGAATTGAATTATTCAGCAATTCATTAAATAAATCAGACAAATCAGATTCTAGCACAGCATGTAGTAGAATAGACTCCAGTCACTGGTATTTATGATGCTTTGCAATTGAAAGTAAACAGGCTTTTCCCAATTATATTTATGACCTTTTATTATTTTTAATCTCATTTATATATATAGTAGCAGTTTACACAAATAGAAATTGTCAGGTCATATTAGAAATCAATGCGTCAAAGGTATATAAGAAGATTTTTACATATGTCTGTATAAAATTAAATACATACAAAACTCACTTAAACATTTGCATTAGCAGTTGTTTTTCAACAGACTGTCATGAGGTATGAATCTTTATTAATTTAGGATTAAATCTGTCAGTATAGCATGAAGCCACTTTATCAGCCTCCTCAAATATACCAAATTATTTTATTGCTAATGTAGATCGTTCACACCGAGATGTTCTGCAAACCTCCTTTGCCTGCAAATGAAAATATTATTAGACACAGCACCATGTAATACTTTGGAGGCGAGAACAAATGTGTGAAGTGTGAAATAAATGTAGCAGAACATGAATCTCACATTCCTAACAGCTGTTTGGCAGTACAGCATGTGTATGTGACAGCAATGACAACACACTGTCCTCAGAGGTAATGAGACTCATTTCCCGACGAGCACAGGAGATGCGTCACAGCTCCAGTGAGCCCCAGGACAGACACCGTGTGCACAAGATGCATCACTTTGGGTTGCAGGAAACCAGGGAGCAGGAATTTCAGCCAGCTACAGCAATTTCCCTACCCAGGTAGAGAAGCTATATTGATCTGTATCGCTACCAGAGTGGCATGGTTAATTATTAGAGCTGATGTAATAATATGTTACTCCTTGCTGTTTCTCGGTACTGAAATGGCGGTCTAAGGCCCTTTCTTGTCTCCTTTAGAGCAACAGTGTAATTGATTCTATTTCAGCAAGTAAATCAACAATTTTAAAGTAGATTTTTTTTTTCTTTTATCAGGTAGAAGCTGCTGTCATTGATGACAAGGGAACAGAGCAATACAATAAAGCTGGGATGACTACAGCAGGGAATCTACCAAGAGCTTCTTGGGGAGCCTGAGAGAACAAGACATACATATAAAATCTACTGCCAGAAAGCCCAAAAGACACATCCAGCATAGAAGGAGAGCAAATGTTAAGAAAGCTTTTCATAGTTTCTCTTATCTCTTCTCTCTGATGAGCTTCTTCTGAAAACAATCGAAGTCACAAAAATTTAGAGACATTGTAAAGAAATACTAATCCACAGAAGTAACCAAGCTGTCTTAGGGGGAATTATGCCTTCCTCCAGACAGACTTTGCATTCATTCCTGCTCTGTTGAAACTAACACCTCAGGACAGGACAGGCACAAGGACAGTTCAGCACACTGTGACACACCCTGGTACATAACAGAGAATGTGCTGCCCTGCTCAGTTTGGCTGTGAGCTTCATATGGACTTTCTCTCAGTGTATGGCATGCCTGGGACTGCTCAGTGAAGGGCGTCTGTCTCTTTCTCAAGGGCTCCTTACCTCGGGTGCCACTGAGTCCCTGTGCTTGTGAGAGGGAAATGATGCACAAGGTGTCAGAGGCGGAGCACACAGCGACCAAAATAGTTGTGATTCACATTGCCTAGCAAAATCCCTGGGGAGCTACCTGACTCATCAAGTAGAAAGCAGTTGGTTACAGCTCTGTATTATCACCTATTTTTTAATTTACAATAGTACATATCTTGAAGGAAAGCATCAATAATAAAACGGTTTGTGTTTGAAACAGAAAATGGCATTTGCCCTGCATAGCCCAAGGAAGGTATTTGTTAGCTCAAAAGGTTTTACTTTCTGTTGGAAGCGTAGGAAACAAAAAAATAAAATCAGAATGATGCATACTTATCCACAGATAAACAACCTGGAAGTTTCTGAAGGTTCAGCGTTGCCAAAATATTTTTCTTATTAGCCATACATACATTGTGAATTTCATGCAAAGTCCATATTTGATCACACATAGACCAGCCCCATATTCCTCATTCATATAAACAATACATTAAAACCCAGAATTATTGTAATAGTAAAAATGTCATGCACCCTTCCATAGTAACATAAAATATGCAGAAAAAATAACTATGCATTTAACCAGGCAATGATAAATGGTAGACAAAAATAATTTGTGTATTTTTTAAAGCTGCACTCTTTCTACTTTCCAAGAACAGTTTTCAGGATGCAACATGATGATTTTTGACACCTTGGGATAACATAAGCCTATTTAATATTCAGATATTTCTAAATTCTCATTACCGTACGAATAGTTGACAGGAATCATGCTTTGAAAATTTAGATATCCTATTCTTTACCTAGCAAATATCAGCTTTATTCTTCACTAATTCTCCAACAACAGGGAAAAATAACAATAAACTCCTAATCAGTCATGGTATTTCAGGGGGACTGAATGGATTCTTAAGAAAGAAAGAAATATTAGTGAGTTCTCCCCAGTGCATGCTCTTGAGGGCGTGCATGGGAAGAAGGGAAGATACAGAGAATGCTGAAAGGCTAATTGTGTCATAAAGGTTTTTTTAAAAAAAAAAAAAAATTTTAAAGGAGATATAATCTTATAAAAACTTGCCCAGAATATAGCCTGATTCACTTTGAAGCCAAGTGCCATATTTTAACCATTTTAAAAGCAAATACCTTTTTTAAGCTAGTATTTATCGACAGTACTTCTATATGCATTGTGTTGTATTTACATCATTTATTCTTCAGTGCAACCATCCCTCCGTCAATGCAGAAAGATGTGTATAGGCTAACAAAAACAAACAAAATATTATATAGCACACAGGATGCGGCAAGATTCAGTAAGGAAGGTACATGGTATTTTTCTAAAAACTCACATAACACACTGATTTTCTGAAAGTTAATTCCTAACAGGAAGCACAGCCAAAGAAAATCAAGCATTTTGTCAGGTCAGGACCTTCTCCATGTAGAACAGTAAACACTGCACTGTTCTAGCCTAGAGAGACAACACTATTTCATGAAGGAAATAGCAACAGTAAGAAACAGATAGAAAAACAGGACAAAAGCATCACAAGGGAAAGAATGAAATGTAGACTAATTCTATTTAATGTATATTTCTATGATTCCTGGATATAAGAGAATCTAACTCCCTGAGTAAAACTGATTAAAAGGCCAAAGTCACAGAGATCTGCAAGGGGAACATGCATGTTATGCAGTTCTGTCAGAAACCAAGCCTATACATTTTCCTGCAGCCACCTTAACACTAAACTGCATGGCACATTCTGCCTTCCACTCCAAGGTATGTAAGGCACATGTTAGCTCAGCCAAAGCCAAGACTCAGACTGGTCAGATTTTGCTTTGTTTGTCTACTTTTGAATCAATTTAAAGGTCCACTGGCATAACGACAAGATTGCTTTGCTACTGAAGGAGGAAGACCATAGTTATGTGTAAAGTTACAATGAGACAAGGTAGGACAGACAGGTAATTGACCAAAGGAATTACGTAACACAGACTGCAGCTGGAGTGCAGAAGGGAGTCCAGAGACAGGGAAGGATCTTCAATGAAACACTGAAAGTAACTGCAAGGCTCGGAAGAGCTCAGGTGACCTGAAGTTTCCACAGTTTAGAAGGCAACAAACACATGACTGTTTGCTAACACAGTGTACTAAGTCCTATATTTTAAAAAAACTTTGTCTTTTATTTGCAGAAAACTTATTATCAAAACCAATAAGCCATCAGATGAGAATGATTCATCACAGCAGCTACAAAAAGGACAGGATTAAAAAATACATATGTATGTATCCAAAGTCAACACCCATGCACAGTAACTAACACAAAAGGACATTCATAAATTGCAGGATGTTGTCTGTGCAAGGGGCAGCAGAACAACGAAATATTGAGAAATTCCATATGGAACAAATTTTCAAGAGAACATTCTGAAAGGTGCATATTCCAAAAATTTGTTCCATAAGTGAGAAGTACTTTTGCCTAAAACTGATTTCATCATTCCATCAGGACTCATTAGGAAATGATTTAGCAATAGACTGAGACATGCCCTCTTACACAGAAGTGATTCAGTTTCACAGTGCATCCAAACCCACATTCTGCACAGGAGAGAGATTCACTGTAGAGAATCACATTCATTCAGTTACTGAGGTCAAGCATTAATTTTCTAAAGCTAAAGAACAGAATACAACACTGCAACCACTGTCGGTGCATTTCTAATCTTCAGTCAAGCTCTCACTTACCAATATTACTCCCTCTGAATCTGGTAGTATTTGTAGAAGTGGGTCCAGTCCTACTGGATCTTTTATTCTGCCCTTAATTCTTGCTGGTGCTGCCACTGAGCACCTTGGAAAACACATCTGATACTGTGGCTGTGACCACTGCATCACATTAACACACTAAAAGAACACAGTAACAAAGCAACGTATGTTTTGACAAAACACTTGTGAATAAGAGCAATTATCTACATATTATCCAATAAACACCATAATTAAAACCAGATATATGCATGTCCTTTACCCATTTTAATTAGCAAACTGACAAATATGTAGGAGGTCAGAAACAAGATACTGACAAGGAATTTTCTTATCACTTGCTGTAAAATTCACAAGTGTGCACTTTGCCACATTTGAGAATTTTTTCACATACAAAACAAGACATGGCAAGACCATACTCTAATCTGCCTCAAATGCATCTCTTCAAAGCTTTAAGTAAAACAGATGAGCATTTTCTTGATACTGAGCTAGGATATGAAGTTTACTTTGACCAAAACACCAAAAACTGATGACAAGGCACCTGGGAACACAATTTTCATTAAACATCCCATATTTGCAGCACTTAAAAGGATGAACTAGTTATTCAGTTTGTTCTTTCACCACTGCAGTAACTCCTGTCTCTCCCTCTCCTGCATGACATCATTATCTTGCTCAATTTTATAGTTACAACAAAAAGTGACAGGAAGTACCAGACCTTGTGCTTTGTTCTGTTCAGAGGCCATTTATGTACATGCTTTGGAAGAGATGGCCATATGGGCATCTGCAGTTCTGTTTTCAATTTTTACAGCCCTCACTGATGAGCAACATTAGATACAAAGCTGCACACCCAAAGGCAACTGTCTGACAACAACAGAGAAACAACTTGAAGGTGTTAGATAAGTGACATTTCTATTAGAAATGTCACCTTCTATTAATGGAAGGTGTCTTCTTGCATTATCTAATCTGAAACGTTAATTTTGGGAGGAGCAGTCAAAGCCAGTAACTTCAGCACCTGGCTGTTCATTTAAAGTCATTAATACAATACATCTTTTATACTGAGCAATGGAAAAAACCCCACCTTTAACTAATATTTCAATAGCATTTCCCTGTTAAGATTTAGAAATGTCAGGAAAAAAAGCATAATTTCTTTATCAGCCACATGAAGGCTCCTAAGGGTTGGTGGTCTTTCAGATTGCTGACTCATCTGGCGCTGCTAACTACTTAGAACTAAAAAAAAAAAAAAAAAAAAAAGCCTTCACATTTTGCTTTAGAATATAGGAAAAAGCAATTTCACTCCACATCTTTTCATGGATGCAAATAAGTGTGCAACAATAAGAAATTAATTGTTTCATTTCAGGTCGAAGTTAGCTACTGCCTCTGTAGAATCAACACTGCCTTCTCCAGGAGGCAGCAGTGAGGTGAGGCCCTCAAGCAGAACACTAGATATTCAACAGCTTGCTACCACATGGCTTTTAACTCCAAAGCACACAAAAGAGCAAAACCTCTCCAAAGAGCCAGAAGACTTACCTAAATCTGACATCAAAGTTCGAAACAAACCCTTTCCCCTTAAACTCTCATTTAGCTTTTGTAGCTTTTCCTCCTGAGCGGCTTTTAGTAATAATCTGATTTTGTACACAACATTCATTTCACATAGATTTAGAATTCTGCTGGTCTAGGTAAAGGAAACTAGGGTTTTCCAGTAATATTGTAATCTCTAAGAATGTTTAGAAAGAAACAAAAAGGACAATAAATAAAAACAAGGCTAAAATATCTGTTATCCCAGATACATACTCCAGCTCTTATTCAGTCCAAGTTTCATAATATGTAAAGGTATAAGGGAAAGGTGTACATATTCTGAGAGAAATCCCAATTTCTCTAGCCACTCTCAAAGAATAATTAAGAATGGATCTCATCTTTACAGATGAGATCAAATTACAGAAATATTAGAAAAAAGTGACAATGACTATTTCCTCACAAAAAAGCACACAAGTAATACACATTACTCTAGTAGAAACTGCACTTAAGAGGAATATGTTTGTGCCCAACATAATCGCCTTCAAATCCATTTCTTTAAATGATTAAAACCTTATCTTACATTTTATTTCTGCTCCTCTTTTTTGCTGCTCCTCCTGCAGTGCTAGACAAAGTTTTTTTCTCTTTCTTGCCAGCACTGAGCTAAGGGTGAACTCCCTAAGGCAAGGCTAATCACAATGGGCCATGTTGCCTTACTACAGAAAGTCTGAGTCCCTTTTCTACTGTTTAAAAGTCTTGGAAAACGGGTTGTCAGTGAGAGATTTCTGGCTGGAGGTACCAAGGACTGTGGAGCAGTCTCAACAAAGACAAATACAAAGTAGTGGATCAATACCAACAGTTCTGGCAGCTGCTTTAATTTCAGTGTTCTCAGCACATTATCAGGTACTGTGTAATCCAGCTCTGTCTGCAGCATCCAGACAGCCCAGGTTGAAAGGTGCTCAATACTGGACCTACACCACCCATTTATAACCTCCTATGTCACTGGGATCCCAATGGCACTAAAACCAAATAAATCATCACACTAGGAAAAGAAAGCTGCCTAACTGGGCTGTCTTCCCCTTCCTCCCACTTAAACCTCCACCTCCAGTGCTTGGCATTTTCCACAAATGCAGGGCAAGTAGAAGCTATCAGCCCTCATAGCACCTCACTAACCCCCAGTAGGTTGTCATTATTTAAAAGCGGTTTCCAATATTCAAGTAGTTTTAATTATCTGCTATCCCCATCAATCACAATCACTGAGAGTGCCTTGAAGCCTTTTCAAATTGGTAATGCCTTTCCAAGATCGACTTCTAACCCTTGTAAGAGCAAATGTGCAAAAGTTCGCCAAATGTGTCACCAGTAACCCCTACCTGGGGAAAGAAGACAGTTATGCACTTGAAAATGCAAACATGTGCTTGCCAGCTTGATGCAAAATTAATCCAGTTCTGTATTCCTAGATGCTTTAGGGAACTCTTATGTTTCTTTTTACCTGGGAACATATTAACCTTGAATAACACTGGATGCTCTGATCCCCCTAAGGCAGATAAGGCTTATAAATCTATGAAATGACTGATTAGAATAACAAAATATACTTAAGTATCAGTTTCCACCCTTGTGGGCTCTACAATAAGACAACTGGCGGAAGCAACTTACACATCTTAAGCTGCAGGCATCAAAATTAATTATTTTACACCAAAGCTTGCCTCAAAAGGGACCGCTGTAATTAGGATAATAAGCATTAGTGCACATCGTGAAATTTATGTGGGTTGGGCTTTTTTTAAAGTTTATAAATCCCTTTTGTACACAATTGTTATATTATTGCCATTTGAAATAAAAACACAAATTAGACATTTAAAATCTTATTAAAATGTGCGCAGTTAAACACTGACTAAAGTGTATATAACCCTCCCACAATTTCAGACTTTATGGACAATATCTATCATTCTAAATCCTTAAGTATATTAATTGCATGGATTTTAAGTACCATTAACGTTCAACCAATAATGTTATTCCAGAAAGCTTCCAGCAAGGATTAGGACCTTTTGGAAATAAAATTTAATTTGCAGGGAAGGTAATAACAAGATTTTAATCTATCTCAATGTATTAAAAATGAAAGGAGAAAAATCAGCTAATATTGGTTTTGAACACTGGAGACCTGTCCCATGGCTCACAGAAAGTAAAACAAATCCATTGATTGCAGAGTGTAGAACAGGCTATGAGTGACCTGGGGCCCCAGCTGGGGGAGGGCACTCTGTGCTGCACATCCAGCACTGCACGGGAGGTGTGAGCCGCTGCACCTTTCCATACTCTCACCACCTCAGCCACGGCCCCAAAGAGAGGAAACAGATGCTGAGGTGAAAGCAGGCGGTGCATTGATTGCTTCTTTTAGGATTAGCATTAAAGCGTGCAATGTATAAAATTTAACCCTCAGCTCCTGCACCTCCCAATCAGCCACCAGCACACTGCACAACAACAGAAAAGAAGGATTTTGCCTTAAGCCAATAGAACATTTGACTTTGTAGGAACAGCATAGATTAATTTTGCTCCTCTTTTTTGAATGTGGCAGTTGTTTGTTTTCAAAAAGTGCTACAAGGCAACATTAGGTTGCTGTTGCCAGATACCATATTTATAATTACATCTCAGACTCGATTTATAAAACAATTTGTTAATATATCAAAATTGTTGCTGGTAAGAGGAATAATTTTGAAGGTTAGATCTGCGTATAATCATTATGAAATTCGTGGTACTTTCTCTGAAATTTAGACTTTTTAGTTCCAGGCTCCAAGCAATTTTTTTCCTATTAATTACTGCTTTCCTTCCTAATTTTCTCAAACATTTTGGCTGTCACTATAAATGTACAATTTCCTACTTCAGATTATTTCATAGCATCACAATTAGCATTAAAACAGCTATTGCTTTTCCACTCAGAACTTGATATATTGTTGAAGTGAATCTAACAATTTTTTTCCTACTTTCCAATCTATTGTAAAGCCTAATTAACATCTGTAATGTGCTCCAATATCTGAGATGCAGACAAAGTAAGAGTAGGAAAAGAGTTTTTATCACTGATTGTCGATTTCTTTAGGAAGAATGGGTGGGGGATTCTTGTACCAATTTCTTTCCATACTCTCTTCTAACAGAAAGACTACATAGCATACAATTTTACAGAAGATCACAGTTTTGTTGCTAAGAGCTATGACTTATATTCATTGAAATAAACCCTTTCAAGAGGTGACAAACATGCTGCAAGAGCTGCCTGAAAGAAGAAAGGAAAATTCCACTGAGAATTTAATCTGCCACTTACCATTGCTGAAATAATGGCTGGTAACACCGATCACAGTAGTTAATCACACTGTCAGCATCCCTTTCCACATTAGTTAACATGATTCCTGTGAGCCATTGCTGTATCCATTGTAATTGTTGATGTTACCTTTCAGGACACAAGAATTTATGTAATCCAAAGCTAAAGAAAAGCTGAAGGAAAGCTAAAGAAACTTTTTTCTTAATGTCAGTGGATATGACCTCACAGAAAATATGCCTCTTGGCTGCCTTGAGCCAGCAGTTACCAAGTCCTCGTGTACAAAATCAAGAAACTCACACAGGTTTCAGGACCAGTATCATAATCATGTCATCTAGGGATGCAAAACTAACCTCAAGTTTATGTGCAGACAAACTAGAGAATTTTAATTAACAGAAATGTTAGGGGTTTGGGGTTTTTTCTTTTGTAAAGTGCAAAAAAAGAAAGACAACAGTCTGAAGACTAGAAGACATTTCATTCCATGTGTATAGGAGGGGAAATAGGGAGGGAAGCAAGCAAAGCGTGGGTGATTACATGATACTTTTCAATGTGAGTGAATACAAGGAAGATAAACTTGACTGTGTAAATGTTAGTCAGCAAAACAAGTGTGTTTAGATTTGTCCAAAATGAAAGGAGGGCACTGATTGCAGTAGTGTCTGGCTTATAGCAAGCCTCACATTGTAAATGTTTTGGAAAAATTTCTGTTGACCAAAGCGTGACTTGTTCAGGACTTTCCAGTAATGACTATAGAGCAGACTTGCTTAGAAACAAAGTGTAACGTAATAGCTCTGGTTTACTTTAGAATCTGCTGGTAGCACATAAGGGATCCTGACACACCAAAAACCAGCTGAACATTGTGACTTACACTCTCATACTCACCTCAATGTGGGTGACTACCATTAACACACATAGAAAAGCAGGCTCTAAAATAAGCGAGAAGCTTAAAAATAGGAGGAGACAGCTCCCTGACCTGTCCAAATTGTTGACAAATTTTAGGAAGCACAATAGGACAGCAATTGAAGGAACAGTGACTCTGCTACAGCAGCAATACCTACATTTTGTTCCAAGCAGGCAGCAACCAACTTCAGCACACAGAGAGCACAACAGTCATTATAACTTTATACAGCTCCTAAATTCAGAGAGTACAAACCTACAACCAAGGCCTTTCTTCTAAATTCTAAATACAAAGCCGTAGTTGGTATTTCTGTAGGGAAGGATGCAACTGTATAAAGCACTAGAACAGAGTACCCAGAGAAGTTGTGGATGCCCCATCTCTGGAAGTGCTCGAGGCCAGGTTTCATTGGAGCTCTGAGTAACCTAGTCTAGAGAAAAGTGTCCCTGTGCATGGCAGGCGGGTGGAACAAGGTGATCTTTAAGGCTCCTTCCGATCTAAACCATTCTATGAAAGCATTTTACAACACAAATCATCAGTATGGCAACTTCGCCAGGCCCTTACAAATGAGTACAATTAGTTTGTGTAAAAAATATACAACCCTGCTGTCCCAGCAGGGCCTGGACTTGATAGCAAATTGTACTTTTTACATTCCCACATCCCAAGACCTCATTCACCTGGTTAACACTACACAAGTAGAGTACAAGCTGTCTAAAAATGCTGATAGAAAATGCATTTTCCTACCACCTACCTACTGCATTCTGAGTGCTCCTGATGAGTTACCAAGTCCTTTTCCTGACACATCACTGTCCTTCAAATGCAGATCAATTTGCAAACCACCATAGAAAATTGGCTTTTGCTACTCTTTTTATGTTACTTTTTGGAAATACAACTGCAATTCATATTCTTAATCACTAGCTACATTTTATGTTTCCAGGCACAAAAGATTTTTCCAGCAATTGCTTCTAAAACAAAACACTGTAGTGACTACAATAAACTTCATTAACTTCCACATTTCTGAGCTGGGCCACCACACCCATATTTTTCTCCAAGTGCTTGTGCACCATCTGAGTGTTTTTCTTGTATTGATTGTATTTAAGGAAAGAGTTTCATTACATTTCTACAGCTCAGCCACAAAACTTAATGACTGTATGCCTTGCTGAGGGAATGGTTTTTCACACAACATACAAGCAGTATCAAAACTCTTCAAAGTCAGTTACATGTTTATATTTGAATTAGCCACCTACCTTCTCTATTTACTCATTTATTCCTCTACTCTCAAACTGGCATTTCATATCCACACCTCCTATAAAGCCTGTTTCTTTTCAACTACTTGACCCCAGTATCATTGCTTCTCTCTATCACTCAAGTTCTGCAGCTGTAGCTCCTAATCATCCAGCTGGAGTTCAGCCCATTCAAGCCTCTCATAAGCTGAAGAATTTAACCCTGAAATCGTCCTCCTATTTTTCTGCAGCTGACAACAGTTACTCTCCCTGATGAATCCTAGTTATGACTAATTTCTATTTCCTCTTATTTTCACTATCAGAATAGGCCCCCAGCAAGCTCTTCTTTTGTTTTCCTTTCCATCTCTTCTCCTAAAGCAAGGTCTCACCAAGGATGCACCTTGGTGAGTTCATTGCAACTTAGGTCTCTCTCCCACCTTTCCACAGCTACATCAGCTACTTCACTGGGTCCTATCATTTCCTTTCCTTATTCAACAAAACAACATTAAGCAATTTGCTCTGCTACATTTTAAGCTTCCAGAACACACTTTTTTATCACTTTCAAAAGAAAACTATCCATCCAGACATTCTGCTAGCTGGGACTCCTCATGTGGTGTGACAGGGCTCACCAGACCTCACATATGCCCCAGTCCATCCTAACTACTGACAGAATTTGATCACTCAGTTCTCCCAGGTGCGAGTTTCAGTACTCAGATTCAAAAATCAGACAAGTCCTGCCCATGGCTCTTAGAAACTTTTGGATTTTATTTGTCTACTCACATAGTCATGGGGTTGGAAGAGTGGGCCTGCCCTCTCCAGGAGCAGGGTGTTGGTTCCTTCTAGGTAACCTCTTCTAAACCCTTCCTGTAACTTTTCATACATTTCAAACACTCTTGTTCCTCAGTTATCATTTCTGTGTCCTGTCATTCTATTTGAGCAGAACTCTAGATTTGTAAGCATTTTTTAAGCCTGTGAAAAACTTCAAACAGAAGCTACCATATGAATTGCCTTTTGGATGTTACCTCTGTGACCTCTTTATAGCAGAGAGACTGTATCTCCAAGAAAGGATATTGCCACAAAGCTATACTCCAACACTCCAAGACATTTTCTTGGTTTTGATCTTAATTTAATACATCTGGAGAAAAATACCTGACAGTGGTATTTGGTACCAATTTTCAACATGAACCACCCTATATTAGGTTTTGGGATGTACCTATGCTCTTTTCTCAGTAATAACATAAAGAAGGAAAGGCTGAGCTTTCAAATATTAATTTAAGAGTTACAGACCTAAATGCTGCTTTAGGATACTAGTGTACTATAATAATAAAATAAAATAAATACAAGAGGCTTTTTAAATTGAGAATGCAAAGAATTAGGCAAAATATCTGCTTGCAAATTACTGTTCTTCATCCTCCTTCATTTCCTGATTATTGTAGGCTTTTCTACAAGGCTAATGATTTTTCCAAATTGCTCTTAAAAACAAACAAATAAACAAACTCTACACTTTTACTTTATCTAGAGCACACAAGTAGGAGAGATACCAAAATAACATACAGAGATAGACAAATCCTGTAAGACATATCTCAGTGAAGAAAGAGTCACAGGTGCAAAGGCAGCAAAACCATGAGGAACAGAAAGCAGACAACCACAGATAACAGGAGAGGAATAGGCAAGAAAAGAGAAGGGATGTGATCACTGCTAAAAGGTGGAACATCTTTTCCAAGAAACAACGTAGTCAGGTGGCTGCAGAAGGCCTCCTAATCAAGATGCCTACAGATAAATGTTTAAGGAATGCACAACCAGGTCCTGCTTTGCCCTGGATGGAGCAGCCTGCCCAGGAGCAATGTTGTCCTAATGTCCAGAGGCTGACCACTACGAGACTCCAGCTTCTGGAGTAACCTACACCCAGCGTTACCATTCCCATTTCATCCTGCTTCAGACACAGCATAAGGAACACGGTATAATGTGGCAAGATTCTTTCCCCAGCAATGAAAATCTCTCCTTGGGTATAGAGAAGCAGACTCCCACCCTGGACTGCAACACATAATTTCATCGTTTTAAACCCATTGTACACAATCTACCCAGTAAGGCAACAAATGTTCCTCCTCCCATCTCTGTGACTTTCTTGTATTCTGGACCCTTTGAACTGTCCAAGCTTGCAGTGAAAGTGAGACGTGCCAGATGTGTCAGATAACTCTTGTCCTGACAACTTCCCTACATGCAGTTCTGGAGAGCTCCCTACAGCTGTAACTTCCACGTAAGAAAAAGCCTAGTTTTTCTTCATAATACCATTTAACTCCAAATTAGAACTGCCTTTTTTTTAACAGGTCTATGCAAATAGAAAACAAAGTAAGTTATGTGAAAGAAAGAATGCTGTGTTTTGGCTCTTAAAAAGAAATCAGAACCAAGTATGCTCTGCCATCTCACATTGCTCAGACACAATGCAAACTACCAAGAATGATGCTGATTCTGTGGATTGATAATGAGTTATTATATCACATAGCTATGCTTTCCTGCATGGATTCTCTTTTTTTGGCTTAATGTAATTAAAGCAGAAGAGACATTGTTTCCAATCGACTTACCCTAATGCTGAAGTAAATCTCTCATGGTTATAACTCTGTGCAGAAAGTTAAGATTCAAACACTGCAAAAGAAATAACAGTTCTTGAAAAGTGGAGTCTTGATGCCTGTAAAAAGTTTATTGAAATACGAACAACGACATGTACCTGACACTTCCAAAGAGAGGTTTGCAGGGCAGTAAGATTTGTGTGTGTTTATGTTTTAGAGTTAACATGCCACAACAGGGAGGTAAAAAGTATTTTCTTCACCAATTATTCAAAGCACTCTACATTCCTTCAGTGCTACAGCACTTTTCCAGCTGGGCTGTGTTAGCTCTTCCTTCAGAAAACGTACCCAAATGCTTGCAGATAGGTCCGGAGAACATACTGTGTAGTGAATATAAATTGGGAATGGCAGCAACATATTCTGTTTCCCAGACTACTCCAAAAATAAAGTTTAATGATTAAATGTGTTCATAAATACTGCCACACTCCCTGGTTACCTGTAGGAAGCACATATATTTCATTCAGTACTTTTCTAAAAGGATTTATATTTCCCTGCTAGTATTTTGGTTTTAGCAATATTTCAACACATTGGCATCACGCATTAGATGACTTCAATATCTAATGACTACTGACTGCATCATCTGACAGGGTGATCCTGACCCTTTCAGTGGAGAAAATTAAGAGCATCAGTCATTATGACCAGAGTTTCCCTCCTAAGCCTAGTAGTCCAAGCTCCTGTTAATAAAGGATAGCCACAAAAATGCAAAAATCTACTTCAGAGAAAAAAGTTTTTGAATGGCAGTTATAATACACAACATACTTTTTTACAAATGTTTATGTAAGTGTACAGAGAATACAGGTAAATTTATACAGATGTGTTTACAAATCTATACATTTTTATGTTTCTTTGTAGATGCACTAAGAATGGCTTCAGGAAATTATCATTCACCTTATGTAATTCATGTTTCCTAAAGAACAAAGAATTCTAAATGTTACTCTTTGGTGTTAAAAGCTTCACAGTAGAAACCTATTCATCAAAAACACTTTAAATAATAATAAAAAAAAACCTGATAACCATTCTGTGATCCTCTGGTGGTTTGTTGTTCCCATCCTCATGTTTACATAGTTCACTGCTAATAAGTTAAGCCAGCCCCTCTCAATAAACCAAACATTATCGTAAACAAGCTAAAGTCATCTCAATTACGAACAAATTAATGTGTTCTTACCTTTCATTAAGGTTGCCTAGGAACTACTTCTACTTTTATGAAAAACAGTCAATGTCTGGATAAACAATCCAGCCCCCAAAATGTGCAGTGAAAACAGATAACATCTGAAAGCCATGAAACCAGAGTGCCAAAGGCACACCCTGGCCTGGCTGTCTGCGAGCACTGAGATAATGGCTTATAAGTAGGAATGACAGCGTGGGCTGGCCAAGATTTAAACCAAAAAAAGCAGCCACCTAAAGTAGACTTAAATCATGTGTAATCATACAGAGATGCCCTTTGCACCATTAAAAACCAAAATTAGCACAAATAACTTGTCTTCAAGGCATTCACTAATTGTGAAAGACAATCACTCCAAGTAGGCAGTTAGCCCCACTAATTCACTCCCCCACCCCTGCCCCAGCAGCACTCCCCATGTTTTTTATGTGGTTAAACAACTTATCTCTTGGCCTGCCACCCTCTGTGACATATAGTAAGGAGAGGGGCAGAGAGAAAAAGGACAGCAGCAGGGTCATTTCCCCCAGTCACAGCAACCCAGAGCTCTGGCACGTGAGAGGGGAGCTCCTGTGTGGGCCAGTACAAAGCTGGCATCTCCTGCCACTGCCTATTCACCCAGTAACTCTGCCAGCTCCGCAATGGAGTGATTTTCAAATGTACCCTCTATGTGTGAAACTGTGAATCTCTGCAGAATTTTATGCTATGAAATCTGGATCAAAACCAAAGTTCTGGTTCCAATGCAAACACTCCAAATTGGTCAAGTGTCTGAAAATTGCAAGCTGATCTAGGTTCACAGGTTTGGAAAAAATTGTAAACACCAATCTTACATACTGGGAATTCGGCTTTTATTTTGCAGATGATGATACAGCACGGACACTTGTTAAGCTATTCAGACGAGTCAGGAAAGTCAAAAACATCTTCAAATAAGATGTTATAGATCCAACGTGATTATTCAAAGTTCATAGTTTTATGCCAATCACCTTTTCTTTAAAAACTTTCACATGTGCTAAAATACTAAAAGAGAAAATCTCAATCATTTTGTTCATACAATGATAGAATCATTCTGACCAGGTAAGTTGCTTCAATTATGCAATGATGTCTTTACAACAGTAAACATATTCCTTAGTTTCCATGGTGACCTAATAACATAGCATGCATAAACACAATCATATATTACATTTACCACAACACGTATAAGATTTAAACTATCACCTTTCAACTCAATCCAGTCATTCTAGGCGTGTCTTTTCCAAACCTTTCCCTTCACAAGAGAAGCCAAATATTTGCTCCAGTTCAGGACAAACACACATGCTGAAATGCAAGGAATTCCTGAAAAATAGTAGCTCCCATCTTCTAGCTATTTATACATGTTTGCATTAGGTATTAATTGCCTCCAATTTTGCTCTGCCAGGACATTGTACTTAATCCATCTAGAGGTGTGAGTAATGACATAAGGCAATGAAGAGCCAAGCTCTTTGGTTCTGTAGCTCACACATACCTTTTCAGCAGCATACTGGCCACTTTGATTAGATTTTGATTGAAGTGACAGGTTTCTGAGGAAGCGTTATGTCTCTAGTAGATCAGGTACTACTCCATACTTGGAAACTTGCACCTGTTTTTATCAGCCTGGTGAGTATTGGAATTTAGCGGCTTTTTATCCTACTTTGTAAAATGTTTGCTCTCATTTATAATAATTTATTTAGAAAGTGCTGGTTCTCAGACCACAGTGCTTTGCAGATAGTACGGCTCTGGGGCTAAGGCAGTAAGGAGATTGAATTTCCACTCTGCCATAAGCATTCTGAGGATCTCCAGCAAGATATTGAGTGATTAAACAGCCTAATTCTCCTGTAAGGCAATGACAATTAATTCTTCTGCCCTTTCAGTTCATCCCACAGGAACTGGGCAGGGTTGGGTTGACAAGCAATATTACCTGGAACCACCGGGTGTTCATCCAAAGCTACAATAATTATCATCCCCACTCTGAACTGCTCTGATGAGAACGGGAAAAAATTATAGTTTTATGTAGAGAACAAAAAGACGTTGCTCAGTAACTCTGCGTTAAAATTACCATATTTTACTTTCCTGTTGGTTACTTTACTTTTTCAGAAACAACAAAACTCCCTGCTAACTAGAAAATAGTGTTTTCTCCAAACAATCTGCAGAGAGAGGAAAACTGATTTATTTGTGCTTCTTTTTTAGCTCAAAGAACATGGTAAATAATCTCAGGAGGGTCTTATAGCTGCAATTCTTGGTAAATTTACAGAATTCCAGAAGTAAAAACTGACCTCTAAATCTTTCCAAAGTTAGGTTGAAGATAGTTTTTCACATAGTAATTATCACTGATAGCACTGCACACTCTCCATTAAATTTTAATCACAATGATTGAGGTCAACAACAAGTAGAGGCCAGCTCAAACTTTAATTTCTGATTCTCCTCTTGTTGCAAAGTGTAAATGTGGTTTTGCGAATAGATACTGTATTTAAGTTTACCACAATGGGAAGTCTTGTCCGCTGTTTTGAGAAAAGACATTTCAAAAATTACTATTGCACATTAGTCCACACCCATTTTTCAGAGGTGATTAAGCAATGCAAACATCTTGCTTTATCATAACTGCAGCCTTTTCCAGAAACTGATAATTTTATGATCAGTTAAAAATTAAATGGAATAGTTCTTTTGACCTACAAGAGCCTTACGTCATTAACATGTCAAGAGAAAGTGCCTAAATTATCCTTTTCTACTGCACAATAAAAGAACCACATAAGCAATAGTCACAAATTTTATAACTTAGATTTCTCTATTTCAGTATTTAATATGCTCCCTTCAAATTTTAACACAGTTCTACCCTGAACATAGTTTTTACATAAAGGTTGCTTCAATTGAGATGAATTTACTCAAAGGAAGGGTAAATGAAGGGCTACAATGTGTTCCCCAATAACAGTACTCAGTTTACACGTAGCATCACATACTGAGAACAAATCACACAGCCTGTCCAAATGTGCTTAACTGTCATCATCACTGCTTCCAGCTCTTAGGAATTTAAACATGATTCCTTTCACAGGAATAATCTGTTGGCTCAAATTCTGATTTTGAAAAATCTGAAACATAAATGATGATATTAGTTTGCCATTGTGGGGAGATCAGAGCTGAATCTCGATTAGACATGACAGTCAATGATAGAAATGGGAGCCAAACTTCACAGACTTTGGATCATGACCATGTTCAGTGTTCATTGTCCTGTGCTGAATTTCATAAAAATATTCTTTTGAATGGCACAATCTGTGTAGTATTATATTTCAGGGCATGCATCACTTTAGAAAACACATTTTAAATGTAACATTTTGTTGCCAGTTCCCAGAAAGAACATGGACATAATCATGCAGAAGAGGTGAACATTCACAGATCAGATTTAAGTGACAAACCCAAGTTGATTGATATCTGTGTCTGGGATAAAACTATTAAAAAGTAAAGCCTTTAAGGCTGAGGGGGAAAGGTTGATTTTAGAAAGCATAGCAACATGTTTGATGAACAGAGGACCTCAAATACCTGCCTGCTTACAAGGGGGAGACTTTTACTCCAGCCTGACATTTCTTGGAGGTACTCAAAAGATGGCTCATCTTGGCCCTCCCCACTCCAGTCAGGTGAAAGACATCATGAGCAGAGTGAAAGGTTCCTTATCAAGAGGGCTCTTCATTCATTTAAAAAAACAACAGATTTTTGAGAGGAATGCAGCAGAGAAACAAGAAGTTAAAGAAAAGCAAGGATACTCATGAAGGAAACACATCATGTGGTTAAAGAACCCCTTATTACTGCCTGCTTTAATATTAAACTGAACAATGAGTCCAGCAAAACAGGGCCTACTTTGCATCCAGTTTGGATATAGATTTTGCCAACACAGAAGGACAGAAATTTGCCAGTCCAGAAGCAGCTCCTGTGACTATGCAGATGGACTAGCACATAAATAGCAAATCCAGCCTCTTCCTTTGAAGGCTTTCTTTAAGATATCATGACATTAAGTTCATTTGCTTGAAAAGTCCTAGAAGTATTCAGAAGAAGATGAAATATCTCCCAAATGATAGCTCTTTCCAGTTATTTTCTATAGAGCTGACTGTCATTCCCTGACCGTGTGGACTGCAGACCAGCATAAGCCCAGTTTAGAGAGCCCAGCCCAGCCCCTGGATGATGCCTTGCCAGTGCCTGGGCTGGCTCCAGTCTTGCTTCCCAGCAGTGCAACACCCAGCACTTGCTCCTGTGGAGATCCCAGCCTCAAAACCAGGCTGGTATCTGTCACCCACGTCCTAAAACAGTGAGAAAATGACATGGTTTTGTCACCTTTTCTCCCTACAGATCCTCTCAGTCCCCTGGGAGCTCAAATAATGTGTACAGTGGGACACAAAGTTTGTGCTGAGCCAGCCATCCTCCTTCTGTCACAGAAAGACCTCTGGGAGAAGTGCCAGGGGTTTTCATTTATCTGGTGATGGGACAGTTTCATCATGAAAGGATGATAAAGAAGAGTCTAAGTCTCCATCCCTTCCCTGACCACAGAACTACCAAATTTTACTCCCACATTAGCAGTGGCAGCTGCCCACACAGGGCTGAATGCAAGGCTGGGTGCAGAGCTGTGTGCAGGGCACTCACTGTACACCCACTGTCCACTGCAGTCACTGCAGTCCAGCCCCAGCCTGGCCTTGCTGCCTCCTGCACAGCAGCCCCTGCACTTCGAGCCCATTACATGTTATATCTGCCACTGAATTCAATAGTCCAAACCCTCAAAGTACTTGCTGTTGTTAAACTAATGATCAAGCACAACCAAGTCTACATATAAAAATAAGTACAGAATTGCCCTATTTTGTAAACTTTAGAAAATTACATCACACACTTCCCATTCAGTTCAGCTTCTTATGCAGCAGAAGCCAAACAAAAAAGCTACTATTTATCTATCAAAATCAAACCAGTTAAACTCTAAAGTGTTGTGGAAATATTGAGATTTGAAATCTTGGCTTCCTCAGAATCTTCATATTTTCCAGCCTCCCCTTTTGCTGTATGTTATGGTGATTATAAGGGATACAATTAAAGCATACCAGCTGAAGAAGACTAGAAGTTAAAGCATATTGCTTCCTGGGAAGAGATTAACTATCTTAATTGTTCATGGACCTCATCAGACAAAAATAATAATGTAAATTTCCATAGCTCTGGAGAGGCAGATCTTGTGGATATTAGCACCATTGCTGCTCAAAAGTCTGCAAATTACCTCCTTCACTTGTTCCAAAAGACATTTCCCTCTCTGCTGCTCTCTCCTCCTCTCACACACACAAACACAGATCACTCTGCTGGCCTAGGCAAAATGTTATGATCTCACATAGAGAATGGATGATAACAGTAATGTAAATGCCTATTCCTACAGCAGAAGCTGACATCTTTCCTACAGCTGAACAAGTTTGGGATCAAGAGACAGTGAGAATTACAATGTATCTTTTTTTCAAAATTTTCTTTCCTTAACATTTCCCAGTAATTTTAATTTGTAGTAGACATGATAGAAGGGAACATACTCTGAAAACACAGTTCATCATTGACAAAAGTGGATAAAAAATTCTAAATCACAGATGCAGTGGCCTGGGATCACTTCTAAGTCCCTTTTCTCAGAAAACATTTAGAGATATATAAACAGGATAGAACTGAAATACTCTTAAGGCAACAGGAGAGTATTTTGATAAGAAGTGTTCCTAAAAAATAACATTTGTAGGTTTTCTTATCTGCAGGCAAATCATCACCTTTACTCACATCAGATTGCTACCAGGACATGTCCAGGTTTCCAGTAATTCTACCCCAATGAATTACTTCTTCTAAGCAAATGCACAGATAAATTCTATATGCAACAGTCCGATCTATTTCCTGATAGTCTCAACAGTGGAAGAATGCATCAGAAATACATAAAAAAGAATACAGTGAAGAGAAACAGCATGTCACAAATTTCACAACCTGTGGTATTTTCCTCAAGCCTGGCTCTTGATGCTCAGAAGAATGGGGATCCATGCAAGGACCATCATCTTTCAACAAAGAAAATAATTTTGTACTCCTTGTTCTAGCAAAAAGAAATTAAAAATCTTGAAAATGTAAAAAATTGACAGACAAAATTTTCAGATGTGACTCATTCCAACCATATTACTAAAACAAAAGAGGGTTTTAAAGGCAATGTAATTTTGAGTTCCCAATGAAGATTTGTTTTAAACTATTCATTCTCACTAAAGTACTAGTAATTTTAATAAATATTACTATTAGAATAGCTATTTATTTGATTTCATAGCAATCAAATTGCCCAGTGCAGTCACCTTCTTAATGACAGCTCTTTGCTCTAACACAAGCAGTAGAATGAAACCTGCTCCCTGAAACCCTTTCCACATTACAGACACCTCAATCAATTCTGGTGGGAAGAAGCCTCTTTATTTACAGCAGTTCAATGAAAACAGAATTCTAGTCATCAAGTCTATTATTCACAATATGTTCCTGTAAATCACATTTCTATAGTGAGTGCATGTTGCAGTGCTCATCACATTACAATTCTGTTGTTGGGATTCCAGACACAAAACTGCTGAAAGTGAAGAGATTTTCGCCAAATTACATTAAATTACATCTCTCTCTTACATACGCCAGAGACGAACTGTACTCAGCAGAGAGATGCAGACCCAAATTCAATTTTACATGCATCTTTTAAAAAATAATCCAATGGAAAAAGAAGTTCTTGGGGTTTTTTTCATTTTATTCTGGTTAAAAATATCGTTATCATCTACTTTCTCCATTGTTTCCTGAAGAGAAGATGGAATGCAGTAGAATGGACAACTGATCCCGGGCAGTGATTCACACATACAGAGGCATTGTAAGTAGCTAGTGTTTGATGCTGGCATTGGGATTTGTTTTCAGTTCCTTCACCTCTGTGAGAACTGAAAGACCTGCAAATGTCACCTTATGGAGATCATCTGCCCACCAGCGCTACCCAGCAGGTTCTGCCAGAGAACACACTGAGGCAGAGCTGGGCAATAGCTGCCAAATACATTGTTACTCAGGAGAGTTTCCTAACCAGTCACACGTGCACAAAGAATTGTTCGGAGAGAAAAGATGTTTCACATATGTCAAGAGCTCCATGTAATAAAACCAACAACTTATATGGGAATTACACAGCACACTGCTGTAGCCAGCTTCAGGCACCGCACAGGCCTGAACAGTACTTATAGCCAGTGGTTTCTAGTCCGTGATGATAAATCTGTGAACATGCCCACAAGTTCATCACTAGAAGATCTCTCAGCACAATCTCTTTTGAGAGGAAGTCAGTGACAAACTCCCCAAGTGGCAGGAGGGCAGCATGTTGCCAATATAGACTGCTTCAAACCTGGTTTCTGTTCTGAAGAAAATGCAGGTGGTTTTTCTTGTCACAACATAAATAAGATTAGGGCAAAAGATTGTGTCACAGGTAAATTAGTGACTCCATGTAACACACTCATGGTCCATCAGACATGGTCTTGAACAACCGAATTGATGCAGCGGGTTGCAGTTCTGCATTTCTGCCTGAGCCTCTGATTTAGCTAACAGATTTTCAAAAACAAATTATAGCCAGACAAGATTTTTTTGATTATACATGTGCAGATGCTGAAAAGCAAGCTGTTATCACTGCAGAATCCAAATGTTTCCTCTTGTTTTGCTTCTCCTGCCACTATAACTAAATAGATCTTAATTATTCTTAGCCACAATAAAGTTATACTGCCAGCTCTTGAAGGGTATTGCCATTCTCAATCATGTGTTTCTTAAGAGGGCCTTCAAAAACACACTAGATGTACAAAAAAATTAGAAAGAAATCTACAGTTGTGCAGCTCCCACTGGAAGCTTTACCTCTGTCCGTAACTATGGTGTGATGACCATAAAATGAAACATAACTTCTCAAATCCTGTTCTTGATGAGTATGACAGTCACAGAAATCCTGCCTGGAAAATTTTCCCTGTCCTGTTCACCAGAGAGAAACAAACAAACAAAATCTCTCATATACAAAATCCTTTCTTTAAATGACAGTTATCAGGGAAATGAAAAGTCCTCCTATAGAACATGTATTCCAAGGGGGTTTCCTCTCCCCTCTACTCCCAGAGAATAAAGTTTGCCAGATTTATTACGGCATTTAGACATTTATTTTAACTTCATTAGTGACGATCAGAACATTTCAGTCGTGCTATGGCGGCCCAGCAGAGTCCCAGAGAAACTCGGAATGTTTGTACATCACTCGCCACCCCTTCCCCTGAAAGTTGGACGCAAAGGGAAGGAAGTGTCCCCCATGTGCAACCCTCGCCCCATCGTAGCTCCCGCAGCGATCCCAGCTCCCCGGCGCTGGCTCTGCCCCGCGCTGCCCGGAACCAGCTCCCCCCGTGCTGCCGGCACCCCACGGACACCCCGGCGCTGCCGCCCGGCTCCGCAGCCGCTGCGGGCGGGGACGGGGTGGGCAGGAGGGGAAGTGGGAGGGAGCCGGGTCAGAGGGGTCCGTCCCGGGAGATGGGTGGGGAGAGGCAGCGGCGAGCTGGGCTGTGCCGCAACGCCCCTCGCTATAAGCGGAGGGGCCGCGCACGGAGCTGGAGGAGCGGTGTGGCCGGGAAGGAACGCGCCCGGAGCGGAGCTCGTATCAGCCCAGCCCAGCCCAGCCCAGCGCGCTGCGAGTGCCGCCGAAGCTGAGCCGCCCGCCCGAGCCGGCCCTGCGCGGACACAGGTAAGCGCGTCCCGGCCGGGCCGGGGGAGCCAGAGCGTTTGCGAGCGCGGCACAGCCTCCTGCTGAATTTATACTTGGTTTAGATGGAGCTGACAGAGGAAGACTGAGTCCGGGATGAAACGCAGCCACTTAAGTCCCTGTGTTCTCGCTTGCCCTGCGAGGCCCGCTCGCTAAACTCGCACCACAGTCATTTTAGAGAGGACTAAGTGCCCCACAGACTCCCAGCCCTGCCGCGTGTGAGCTCTCGTGTGTCAACAGTTTGAAAAGAAAGCAAAGGCGTCCTTTGGCAGTAGGCACAACCCCCGGAGCAGTAACCACCGCACCATCAAGACTTATCCCAACAGCCTGCAAGAGGCAGCCCTCTCGCCTCTGCTCAAGATCAGATGAGCAAATAAATTTTTATTGCTGTGCTAAGCTCACGATAGAAATTATCAAACACCAAAAGTGATGCTCATTATTTGAGTTGTGTGAACAGTTCAGTTTTGCAGTCTAGCAGGCAATGCAACTTCCACCAGTTAGCAGCAAGTACTGGTTTAATCAAAATTTTGTAGCATACACTCTCCATAAGCAGGTCTATCCTTTTTCTACAGAGCAAGAATTGGAGCAATCTACAACCAGAGACTAATTTTAGTTAGTAAAGTTAAAATCCCTGCCCTTTTCTCCTCACCAGTTTCTAAACTTCTCTTGGACTCACACTGGACAACAAGTTCAGATGAAATCCTGTAATGTATTTACTGTTCTTCCCCTCTCCATGCATTAAAACACTTAATGTCACCAGTTACTACAGGTACAAGCCCTATGTTCTTATAAGTCAGCTGGTGTATCATAAGTAAGTCAGTCAGATCATGATGTGTATAAGCGGGAAAATTGCAGTACTCAGTTACACCTGTTTCTATATTTCTGCAAAACCCCTAGAATAAATGAGATGTATGGCAATAAGAGACAGCAGGATTTTGCCCAGAGCATCCTACAGTTCACTGTAAATTTCCATCCCTTCCAAAAGTAGCACTACTCATTTGGATTGTGTTACGCTGCATAGCATGGGACAAAGTAGTAAATGGGTTCAGTAAAATCACAGGATAAGGGTATAAAGAGGGCAATTTTTGTATAGGGAAGGCTTCTTCTCTTCTCACTTGCATGAACCCACAGCGCTAACATGATTAGATTTTTGTCTGAATAGGAGGATTAAGTGTGGCCTGAAGGAGGTAATTACCATGATGATGTAAGAAAGGCTTTTTTAGGTCTGTTTTAGTGTCAGACAAATGTTTCATACTCCTGACTATGACAGTCCATTTTGCTTGTTGCTACCACAATCTTTTTAATTAGAGCATCTTTCAAAAATACTAACTGCCTACAAATTCAGCTGTTGCTCATGTGTTAAGTTTAAAATACATGCCTTTCCAGTAGGAATGTGGTATTTCTGCACACTTTTCCTCTCCACAACTTGAACTACATAGCAGAGAGAAATCAGTTGTGATTATTGAGTGCTTCCTAGTTTACATTGCTAAACTGAGAAAGCAAAGTGGTCCTGTACAATTAAGAGAAGTCACATTTATCATTAAATTTGAGTGTAACTGGTTTCATTCTCCCCTTACTTTTGTCATAATAATAGATGGAAATAGTTAACACACTGGAGGAGAGCAGAAGTGTGCCCACTTTCTATGGTATAAGGTGTCCTGCCTTCCTGCTTTGAAACAGTACCTTCTTGGGCTGGACAGCAAACTGCAGCTAGAAGTTACTGGTTTAAAAGGCAGCAAATACCAGCCTGAAATGCCAGTACCCACAGCACTGCGGAAGTAAGGAGAGTGCTGCCTTTAACTTTCAAATATCACAACTCAACAACTGGTTTTTTACAGTCCTCTTAGAACAAGAAGATGAATGACTGTATTTGTGTTTCTTGAATAATGTTGTATTTAATTGTATTAAATATTGGAAAATATGTTTAATTTCGACTATTTGTCGTACTATAAAAACAGAGACAGATGCAGAATGTAAACATGGTGATTTATTTACACTTTCTAGAAATGCATGGACTGACATGGAAATAAGTGTCAGAGTTAATGCCATTCCCAAAAAAAAAAATTCTCTTTTGGATAATGGGCACTGACTGTATTTTTCTACTTCAAAGTTTTCTGCACTGTGGTAATTTTATCCTCCGTGTTTGTTAAAGGAGCATATTTAGGTAGTTCTTTTCCCTGGCACTGCCTATTGTTCAGACACAGTAATTAATATGGTAATTTGAAGTTACATAAATTACGTACTCTCATTATACTGTCCTAGTTAAAATCTTATTTATGCAAAGGTATAGTATTAGCTGAAAACATTTTAAGCAGTCACAAATTACTCCTATTTGCTCACTACATCTCTTTTTACTCTGGAACTTCTTGCATTCCAGAAGCCATTCATGTCACCAGTAGTATTCATTAGCTTACCTGTGGCTATTGCTGCCCAAATTTTAGGGGTCCTAATCACAATGTTAGAAGCACCCAATTGATTGAGTGGTTGCCATGTTCCCTGCACCTCAAATATCCTGTTCTGCCTTGGTGACTTCACAAAAGGTCATGTTCCTTCTTGATGTGGATAGAGAACATGGATATTTATGCATTACTTTAATCAAATACTATGCCTGACTTACAGTACATGGTTAATCTTGTGCAGTTTTTTAACTGAATTTAATGGTTGTCTTCTAGGAAACCACCTCAATAAGAGGAGAAATCAACTAAAATTTAATTTTGATGTATCTAAAGCTGAGTTGGGGAGATGGATTATCAAGATTCATCGGCCTACAGATACATCTGCTTGGGCTGTATATTGGGTATATGAAAGAAAGTAGCGAAAGAGCCAAGTCAGGGGAAGGGTGGTGGACAGCAAAGTATTCCCCTCACCTATTTCCGATAGTAATGCAGCACAGCAACCGTCATCTCTCTCAGAACGAGAAGCATAAACTCAGAGTCTTTTCATAGTTGCATGCATGGTAAGACTGAGAGCTCACAGCTGGGAGGACTGGGTCAGGGAATAGCCTGACCACTACAGGCCCACAGCAGCCTACTTGTATTGGAGGCTCTGTTGCAGGTTTAGCTAAATCTCTAGCCTTTGCGTAACCTTGGTTCAGTTTTCAAGCCTTATCTTATAGTTTACTAGACGTTTGTTCCTCCTGCTCTCAGTTGTACAACAATTCCATCAGAAATACAGTGATACCGATGTGTTTAATCATGTGTTCCTCTCAAATATTAATTAAGAATTTTGCAGTATTCCAGGATAGCAGTTCATATTTTTGGACAGTTAATCATAAAAGTGACTATGGTGTTTCTAAGAAGTCAGTCTCTGCATTTTAGGACCAAGTTTGAGAAGGTAAAATGTCAGAATGTTACAAAGAAACATTTTTAGAAACCTCACGGAATTCTGAAAACAAATAAAAAATGTGGATCACTTTTGAAGAGAGAGGGAAATGGAGGAGCGTTGTTCCTTTCACTATTGTAGGATTAGTTTCCATAATACCAACAGGAATAAAGAGGTTGCTATTGCTGAGAATTGAATCTCAGCTACTTACCTGGAATTAACTTTGCATAAGAGTTAAAATTTTTGCATGTAAACACAAGATAAGTTCAAATGCATTGGAAAATTTGAGTAGGTGGCAACCTAATGCATGCTTTGAGTTTCAAGATGCACAGACCTCATTCATGAGGCTGAAACACTGCGGCCTCAAGGACAGAAAAGCTCCAGTGAAACTATTTCAGTGCAATTGTGGCTGTATATAAGAAAGTTACTAATCACAGTATAATTTTTTTGTCCCTTCCTTCTGATACCAAAAAGTGTTGCAGTGAAGAGCAAGCCAGTACTCTTTTGCTAATAACATTATTTCTTTCAGTTCCTTTTCCATCAATAAATTTGTCTCTTAAGATCACTTTCACCATGACATACAGTCATTCTACTCAGAACACTCAAACCATGTTCTGTACCATTTTCTAAAATGTATCCTTAGCCAACAAAAGAAAACAAAAAAAATGCTACAATTGCCTGATATACCCTGGAAGAATCTTTGTCACTTTGGAACATTTTGGGGAATTTAACAAATCTGACAAACAAGGGGAGTTATGAAACTCATACTTAACATTTTTTTCCTCAGCTGTAACAAACAAATGAAAAGAGGTTATCTTGACTGTAAGTCCTAACAGCTGTGATTGTTTGAGACAAAGCACATATGAAACAGAATTGCTAGTCTAATCATTTTGGGTCTTATCTTCAGATAAATGATAGATTATACTAAAATTACTCAGAGCTTTCAAGTGAATTGCAACAAAGGATAGGAAAATATCATGTTCCAAATGACATGCTGTTAGTATTCTCTGCTGCACCATCATGTGAAAGAACTACAGATTTTGGCCTTTGGTCAGGCGTCTTTTACAATTTTCATTCCATTTGAGTTTTTTTTTATAACAAAACTGTCCAGGTATTCACTATATAACAAGGCTAGCTAGAATGCTTGGTTAATATTTGTGGTGTTCATCTCCTTTTATTGTTGCTGAGTAGCATTTCTCTTGTAGGCACAGAAAACGGGTAATAACTGAAGACGGCCTCACAGCAGGAAAGTGAGATCAGACTGGCAATGCAGCAGTGAGTGGCATGATTGAAGACAAGGCAAAAAGCAGGCTACAGCAAAAGGTAACTGGCAATATCTAAAGAAACTAGTACTGAATTTGGGAAAGGTCAATATTTAGACAGTATTTCACTGCTTGAGGTGAAAGCTATAATTAGGGTTACAGCCAGAACAAAGAAAGATTTAACTAAACCCCCAATTTCAGCTAATTCACCTGTTTTTTTCTTTACTTCTAGGTCATTCAAGTTTCTGAGTCACTGATAGATCCTTGGCTAGTGGAATCTAATAATTAGTAGATGAAGTATAGGAACAAAAATAGAAATTAAAACAGTATTCCTGAATCCACTAAGCTTTCTGAAAACGGAGAGGAGACACTGAACAAGAGTGCTGTGCCTCAGCATTTCTAGCTCAGAGGGACACAAGCAAATGAGTAAAACATTCCAGAAAACCACTGAACAGCTGTACTTTCATGATGGGGGGCTTACACAAAGAGAAAAATGCATGAGTTGATTTGTCTAAAAAATGTTCTGCTGGTAGTTGGCTTCCATTTAATCCTGCTTCAGCATCAGCACAGCCTGGCCAGAGCCTTTGCTCGAAGCAGGCAGCACAGGATGTACCAAGATGCAGCCTGAGCTTTTTTATTCAGAAACCATTCACGCCCTTTCCAATCTAAGTTTAGAGGATACATGTTGCCTTTTCAGCTTCTTCTTTATAAACTCCTATTGGTTTTCATCTTTTCTCCCTTCTCCGCTCATCCTTGTTGCCCAAGCCTGAAAGTTTATACAGTTTTACTTTCTTGCCCCGCCAAGGGGAGTTAGTCCGCTACCACTGGGGTTGCTTAGGGTTTGTTTTCTCTGTCCTCAGGCCCTTTACTTGATGTACAACAGTCAGAAATGGGAAACATGGGGCAAGAATCAACATGTGTTGTCAAACTGGGACTCTAAAGCTGTGCTGTTAGACTTCTTTGTTTTCATCTTGGTTTTGTTAATAGCAGCTTGCCATGATTAGACAATTACAGTTTTTCTCAAATCAGGTAAAAATATTTCACATGGGCTTCCTAAAAAGCATTTCAAAGAAAAAGGGTTCAAAACCATTTTACCTTCAAATACATTTTATGCTACTGTTCCATGTTCTTAAACCTTCCATCAAAAAAAACGCTGTCAGTAAAGGACAGCCGCACATCCAATGATTTGCACAGTAATTTTCCTACCGCTAAAGTGAAGCTCATGTAGCATCTCTGGGAAGGCACAGCACTACCTTTTCTGGGCTTCTATGCCATTTTGGTTGCTTTAGAACCAAGACTGCACTTCCTTGAGGATGCACTGATTCATAGTATTATAGATTAGCTCACTCCAGCTGTAACAGCTGCCTTTGTTTTGCTACCTCTGTGGCTGTCCCTCAGTACACACAAGGAACATCTCAGGACAGCAAAGAGTTGACCAATTAATTTTATTTTCAAAATAGAGCAATAAATTTTACTTTGGGAAAAAAAAAAAAAAAAACAGGAAACAAGCTGTACAAATTTGGCAGAACGTCTATTTTGGGATCGTTCTACTAAGTGCGCTGCCTTCCAGACAAAGCACTAAGGATCATAGTAACTTGTTTTTCCGTGGGTGATAATACCTTTCACACTGACATGGATTAAGGTGTCTGTGTTTGACCTTTCCTTCTCTTTGATTAACCCCTTAGAAACTCACTAGTTCAATTGACTCTTACATTCTCAAATTTTCTTCTAGTCCTCATAATGATCTGCCCTTAACAGGAGTTTTGTGCAACTGAAAGCACAATTGAGCCTCTATGCTTTCAGTGTTATACCTATCAACAGTTACAATTATACTAACTTCTCTTGGGCTTAGCTGCATTACCATTTTAAAAGATTTTTTTTTTTGTCTGAATAAAGTCTTGTACTTTGCCAGTTACTCATACTGTTTTCTTCCCTTTCTGCCTTTGGTTCCCTTTTCCTGACCCTAATGAGCGGTTCATTAAGAAGCCTCCATGCTGATCCTTTGCTTTTAATCTTCTAACTTTTCCCTCCAGGCTGTTCCTAACACGATCATTTAGGGAAGAAAAGTCTTTTCTGAGGGGTATTGCCATTGTGTGATATTTTCCCACTGTAAGGATGTCTAAATTAATTATATAATAAGAAAAGTAATCAAGTGTCTCAGTCAGACACAGTGAACCAAATCCTATTACAGATTGCTGAATTAAAAGACAAAGCTTCCTCTGAACTAAGGTGTTGAAATCTAACATCCATTTCCTTGCGCAGAAATCCACAATACATTGCCTCTGCTTCTTCAGTAAGACAAACACTATTTTTCAGCATGAAGTCAAAAGAAAAAAAGTGTTCGATGCAAGGTTTGCTTTCCTCAGAGCCACGGCACTGACTAGTGGGAAGTTACATGGAAATCCCTAGCCCTGGTATTGGAAATGTGATAAAGCTTCCACATTAGCGGGTTTAGTTACCATGACAGACACTTTAATGATACTGGTTTGTCTGAGTACACATAGAAATGCCATATCTGCATGTGTTTGTGTTTCAGTTCATGTTTTCATTACTCAAAGCAAAAGATTCTGTCAGTCACTTTAACCACATTGGTGAAAGGTAACAGGAAAGGGATTCATTAGAGGGTTTTAGAGAGGGAAAAGTCTTTTCTAGTAACAATATGCAACATGAGCTACTCCTAGTCAACTCATCTAATTTCTACTAGATTAGAAAGTGGAACACCTCTGTATGAAGGAGGTCTCTCCATTTCTGGAGTAGAGGCAGCGAATTTTAAGTGTTTCTTTTCTCTCAGAAAAGAAACAGCTTTCTGACAGATTAGCCATCATTGCGGATGAAGATAATTGCTCTGCACAATGCATTTCTAAAGCATGTTATTCATTAATTTACATTTGCCTTCTATATTTGAGGGGGCAGCAGGGGGGTTGAGCAGGGAGTGGGATATAAAAATTAAAAACCCAGCCTGCAGAAGAGACTGCATCTTGAGCCTGTAAATCTCATAGGTGCATCATGGCCCCAGGCTGGTGATGTAGCTCAATGGCAGGGAAATGTTCTTTTGAGATTTAACATACAGGTGAGGATACAACCCACATCAGAATCTTGCCATGCACATAAAAATGTCACTGATTTGCTTTGCAATTTGAAGCAAATCTACGTAAGTGCTCTAGTGGAACCTTTCTTACTGTTTTACAGGAAAGTACAGAAAGGCAGTTCCTTGTACCAGAAAAGTAGCAGTTGAGTTATTTTGCAGAGTTTGTTGCTGATCACATTATCTCACCTTTAAGGAAGGTTGTTCAGGAGTGTAAATAAAGTGCATATATAATACTAATTTCTGCCTCTGCATCTTCTGGCTTAGCAGAAGAGTGACATGACTCTGGAGGTGAGGCACATTACACTGTGGTCTCTGAACAAAATAAACTACAAAAGCAGGGAAACCTCTATTTGGACTAACTGGAAATTCCACAAAGAACTGCTGTCACCTCCCAAGTTTGTCTACAAAATGATTAGCTGTGTCCCCTACCCTTCCTCCTGGAAACATCCTGGCCCAGAGGGAGCAACAGAAATCTAATTAAAACATCATTTTTGG
Organism: Dasyornis broadbenti; assembly: GCA_013397935.1. Lineage (NCBI taxonomy): Eukaryota > Metazoa > Chordata > Aves > Passeriformes > Dasyornithidae > Dasyornis > Dasyornis broadbenti. Next base: position 493,968 of record VZRN01003942.1, read on the forward strand.
TATATTTATACTAGTAACACCACTGATTGAGTTGTGTCTTTCACAGTAAAGACGTAAAACAGAAAAAGGCCAAAGATTCAGAAAAATCCTTTTCTCCCAGAAGTAGGGGATTTGGTTCATGAGGAAACAATTCAAGATTTTGCCTTCTTGTTCCATTTTCTGTTGTAATCTCTGCCAGCAACAGAAAACATTCTGACAGTGATCGCATATTGTTGTGGGCGTCACTCATGCATTAACCATTTTAGAACATTATAATTTCTAATTTAGATGTGTTGAAACCCCTTTTTCTGCTACATTATTAACAACCACTAATATAACCAAGAGTTTAAACTTACATAAATCTCACCTGGTTTTACTTAGAGGCTGGTTAGCAAGCTCTGTCTTGCAATTATAGCAAGTTTGTGCAAGTAGCCTCTATTCTCACTAAAAAGGACACTCTCCAGGTGATAGCTCCCTTCTGCTGGACCAGTGCAACCACTGACTAAAACCTGGACAATGAAACTTAAAAACTCTTTCAGTGTTGGATGCACTAACATTCATTCCAGCAAGAACAGGAGTGACCAGAGATCAGTGATACTCAAAACAGCACATAAAATGTCTTGTAACCCCTTATTAAACTCTACTTGTTTTAAATCACAGCAATATAATGGCATCTCTCCTACAAGTCGGGCAGGAAGAGCAGTTGTTACTGCTATTTTTTGCATATTGAAGAAGGAACCCTCAAGCTTCAGTGAAGAGGACCATATAACCTTAAGGACAGATTAATAGGTGTATGAAATGTCCAGTAAGCCAAATCGTGATTTATATATGATCTGAAAGGAGGTGAGATACCTCATTCATTGTACCTGATCTCTGCTGTTGGAACTGGCCATGATAAGGTGCGCTCGCAGCAATGCTTTTTATTTCAGTAGGATTTTTTCTTTCTTGCCTCTCCATAGCATTTTTAATATAAGACTGAAATATAAATCTGGGTCAAGGCCAGAATTAATGTAAATTCCCTTACTTCTCAGATGGGAGGAGTTCATGGTAGAGTCTTACGGTTCATTATGTATGGGAGCAGTGGAGAAATTTCAGGTGTGGGGTTAAGTATCCAGAAGCTACATTTGTGTAGGATGTGCCATGCAGTGTAATTAAAAAAAAAAGAATACTTTAAAATTTCTTATTCCATGGAACTAAGATATCAGAAGAGAAACTTAAAATTCATCAAATTATTTCACTCGCACTTAACAAACCTGAATTCGATTTCTGTCTTTTATTAAAAACAATCACATGGGGCACACTATATTTTATATAGGCAATTCCAACTGCAATAAAGGAAATGTGTTAATCCATTCATTTACTATCACTCAGAGAAAGTAACCATGCAGCATGTAACCTTTCACAGCTCAAACTAATCTCATTTTTATTCGTTCTGGGACTTGATGGCTTAATTCTTGTTAACTATTGATTCTTTCAGGTACTTCCAAATACCCTAAAGATACTTCATAACCAGGCATCAAATTTGAAGTTAAAAACCTGCAGTAAAATGTGTATTCATACTAAAACAGTACACTGTGCTGCTATTCAAAAAACTTTTCATGTCAGTGCTGAAAACCCTAGAAATTCTAGTCCTACCTTGTTCTGAAATTCCTTTACTTTGTCTTTCATTTGCTTTCATCTAATGTGCAGCAAATGACATTGTTAACAATATGAGGAGATGACATGTCCCTCCCCCACGTAATGAGAAGCATACGTTAGGTTAGCCTGCTGATTATTGATCATTTTGATCTCCCAGAAGGGCACCAATCTTCCTTTTTGGTAAAGCTAATGGCTAGAGCAGAGGTGCAAAGATCCATGCCGGATTGATGATGGTAGTTAATGTCCTCATTTCAAAGTCCTAATATGTCTAAGTGTCTTCAGCCTCTTTTGGAGAAACAAGCAATTCTTTATCCTGTGTTATAAACAAGAGCAGTGACTGCCTTCTGCTATAACAAGAAATCTTCATGTTTAAAAAGTAATTTGGCTATAGGTTTAATAACTTAGCTAAGGAAAAGATGATATTCATTTCTGTCAAATGAGCAACCAAGGCAACAGGACCGAGTGAGATTCCCCTTTCAGACATCATCTTTCCTGAAGTTTAACATTGTGATGTTTAGCTTTAGAGGTACTGAGATAGAGCTATTAAGCTAGAAATATATTTTACTTTGTTTATTTAATTATCTTTTCCATTTTAAGTTACTGCTCTGGGGATAATTTTATATCCCCATCTCTTAAGGTTATGTAATACCTAAGACATGTTAAACACCAGAGAGTTTACAACACATTCATGCAGCCTTGGTCAAAGAAAGAAAACTCAGATTGCTCTGATGGATAAATGGGAGAAAAGAGACCAGAAAATTAGGTAGAAAAATCTAAAATATCTGGCATACACTGTCAAGCCAGAGCCAGCAGTGTTTAAAACCACCACCCCACTGATCTCCCACTAAAGATTAAATATACTGCATGTTGACAGTGGTTAATCTTTCAGTGTTTTAGAGTCCAGTTCTACATGCATTGAACCCAAGAATGTTTTTCTTCCCCTTAACAGCAGAGAAAACAAAATTATGTGTATATAAGAGGAAATCAATGTTTACTTTGAAACCTAAATCTAGAGAATCCTAAAAATGAAAACTATAAACTAAAAGAAGGAGACTTATTCTTAACAGAAGGACTTTTGGCTAGCTATAATGAGTGCCCTGTGGAAATGTCAGTCAACAAATTTTGTACAAAAAAGCCTCTTAATCATTGCTATGGTAGCATTCACTAAACCACTAAGTTCTAGTGAGGTTGAGAAACTCTAGTGAAGTTGAGCAACCCTTTCTTGGCATTAACATCTACAAATAAAAATTTTATAGAAATATGTACATCAGGGTTTCCCAGATTCTGGGAAAAAAACCCCACGTAACACAAGTTGGGAATTGGTATAGTTAGATTTTTCCAAAGAGCTAAGGAGTAGGAAGAGATATTTCCAATGTTTCTGGACTCTGTAAGTACTGTGAGAGTATATGCAAGCAATAGTCCAAACTTTCCCTGCTGCTGCAACTGCTGGCATTATAACTGCAACATTATTACATGTAGGCTGCTAAAAAGAGCAGAAAAATTGTCACATCTTGCACTGTAGTATATTAGCATTCAATGTCCCAAAAATAAACTTGGAAGATTTTATTCATCACTCTACAGCCTCATAAAATAGTGGTGTAAACATGGCCTTTCACTTAGGCCAATTTTTGCCACATCAGTTTCTAACACAGCATGTAAGTGTGCAAATAATAGATTAGATTTCTTTATTCTTCATTTTAAATCTAGCCAACTGCTTGCTGGTTTTCTGTCTCTATATATCACTTCTGTTCTCTCTAAAAGCTCCTATTTTTAGCAGCTCAGAGATATAAACATTGTATGCTTGTACCCAAACATCCCTTAAGTGCACAGAGATACACTGACACTGTGGACATAAATATAAGACAAGATACTGATTAGTCCAACTCATCAGGCATAGGGCAGTGTAGTTTATGTCATTTTTTTGGTTCTAGTTTACTCATCTACTATTTTCAATAAAATAAATGTCATCATAACACTAACAACCCTTCTGCTCTATCTGAATTAAAAGCTGTTTGCCCTTACTGGCATTAGGGAACTATTTAGGTAAACACATAATTTGAAACAGAATAACAGCATCATGCACTGACACTGTCCAAAGAGGTAACGACAAACCCAAGTGTATTACTAAAAGTGGGGGTAAGTGGTGGTGTAAAAAGTGTTAAATATGCTTCTAGTTTAAAAGTATTAAATTGCTTACATTTCATGAAATATATGCACCATTTGGATAACAAACTGTGTAGGCTTATGTTACCTTCCAATTTCTAAAAGTCTTGTAAGTTGCTTTAAAAAAAAACATAGTAGTTCTGAAGTGTCATTTTCAACAGCAAAAATATCTTCCTTAAAAATTGGCTGATATTTGGAATAAGAGCTGTATGATTAATAACATGCCTAGTTAGATCTAATATAATCTTAGTTGAATGAGTAGGTGTCACTATTTTTCCATCTGCATTTCTAAAGTGAAGTTTCTTTGAGAATATTCTTCTTAATTTGTATCACAGAGAGTTTAAGCTGCATATGTGTTTGAAAAAATAAAATATCATGATCTTATTCTAAGACTTAAAAGTGCAAGAATTGTACTGAAGATTTGCAAAACCAGGAATGTGCCAGAATACAGGAAATTAGATAGAAGCTAGTAGACGCTAAAATAAAGTGAAAATAGTTCACTCTGGTACATTATAATTACATAAGTTCAGGACTACAATGATGCCATTTTGCCTTTTGTTTTCATCTTAAATAATCTTGAACGAAAAGGGTATTTGGAAAAGTGATGGCACTTGAGTATAAAACATAGCAATTATTTTATTTTAAAATGGGAAATACAGACCTCTAGTGGTCAAAATCTGTATTATATGAGTTAAACTTCAAAGCACTTTAAATGTCACTATGCTTAACCGTGTTACTTTCCTTTGTATTTTCTTCTCCCATAATCATTCAAAATCACAAACCCTTCCCAATTCCACTGTTCAGACATTCACACAAGCATTGATTTTTTCCCGGAGGAAAAAGCTACTTCACCTGTCCTTTTTCACATAAATTTTATCACTGAAACTGAGTAGTTGAAAGGTACTTGGGAAGTGAAGAGAAAATTAATGAGACTAGTCCATGAGAACAAACAGAAGAGAAATGTTAATTCTTCTCAGAATAAACTATTAAGCCATCCTACAGAAGGACAGACTCTTTTGAAGCGTGCCAGAGGATATAAATACAGAGAAGTTCTTACGGAGAAGGTCAGAGTACATAAACAGTTCACATTTGCAAGGTAACAGCAACTGGTCCTCTGCTAGCACAAAAGAAGTAGTAAGCAACTTAGGTTTTGATGTTACAGAGAATCAGATCCTGAAAGGATCACAGGCAATTTATTTTCCAGCTATACTAAGCCAGCAGACCGGCGAAGCAGACCAGCTTGAGCTCTTGCAAGCAGAAGGCACAAAGAATCCACATATAGGTTAGAGCATTAAAAAGATACTTACTTTTAAGTAAGTAAGTAAACATCTCAAAATTAACAGCCTCAGTTGGCACAGTTGTTAAATGAAAATGCAAGGGCCAGTACAAGATCCTGCAAGTTCTGTTTGTTCTGATGTCAGACCAACTCCTGATCCAAAATTGCAAAGCAACAGCCAGCTTGACAGCTGCTAACACAGGTCATCTGGGGTTTGCTTTCTATTCATGCTGTTCGTGAGCTGATGTATGGACAGTGTTTGGTGCTGTACTACCTATCACAGTTCCTCTTCAGTAACATTTTGATTTATTGTCATTTACCACAAAGTCAGATGGTGACCTCTGTGGAAAGTAGCAGCAGTGATGACAAGAGCACACTTGTAATGGCACCGCAATTTGAACTACATACCCTTGTTTGTATTTCTCTTTCCCTTTACAGTTCATCTATCAACTCTGGATTAAAGATATTTAAGAAAGCCATAAGTGGGGAATAAAGACTTAGAACTAGCAGAAATACTAAGAGCTAGGAGAAAGGTAAATCTATGGCTTCGCAATGGTACTGCCCAGGAACTCCAGGAAAGCAGAGAGGATGATGAAGTGTGCATATGAAGTAGAAGTGGCTCTATTCAGGAAGGCCATGAGGATAGAAAAGGTTACTCTGTTGGATAGGAAAAAAGCCTAAAAGCCTGTGCAAGTGTCATTACTTTCTCAGAACTTAGAATAAATTAGGAAAGGGGGGACTAAACTCTTAAGATAAAGGAAAGTTTATGCCACCAGCAAGAAATAAACATAGCTAATATACTGAACATATTGTTCCAAACATTTTTCATTCTTGCTTCTCCCTGTGCAATAATTTTATATAAAAATAGAATGCAGCATCCTCTTAAACATGGAAATAGCTTCTCATTTGTAAGAAAAGCAAATAACCCACCTACTGTTAGAAGAAGGAAAGAACACATTACCTAATGATAAGGTGGCTAACCTATGGCAGGGTTGGTCAGTCTGAGTTTATTTAGTCTTTGTCAAAGCAAATATTAAGTATATTTTTGTTCAAAATCTGACTTGTGGCACCTGCTTACCTATTTATAGCTGATGAAGTTCTCACAGAAAGCCACAGCCAGTGCCCTTTCAGTAGGCGAAGTGCTGTTTACCTTGCAGTGTAATTAGGATGCATGTTCACCCAACAGAAGCAATGAATGGAGTGTTAAATAATAGTAGAGCAGTCTGAAGCATTTCATTATCAGTTACTTATTGTAATCATTGTAATTTAAAAAGATAAAAGGTCAAACAGGACAGTAACTCAGAACAGGGACTTGCTGCTCACCAGAGAATTTGTTTGAGATTGATGTCACCACACCATTCACAGTCACATCAATTCAATCATCTTAGAAAAAGCTCTTTGTGTATCAACCTTAAAATGATCCAATTATCATTATGTTAACACAGGTCATTTAAGATGCTTTACATGGAATTATCAACGTGCACAACTTCAATATGTGCATTTAACTGGCCAGTGGTTTGACCTGTTTTGTTGAATTCTGGCAGCATAAAGCTATACCAGCCATCCATTTCTGCGACATTTTAAAAGATTCTGCAGTTCCTCCTATGTAGAAGTATCTACTGTGCATAAATGTGTACAGCCATGATCTTGAGACAAGTGGAAAGTGAGAATAACAGCAAAAATGATGGTGGTATGGAAAAGAAATCATTGCCTATAAGGAATTCACATTGCCACAGTGGCCCTCTGTTAACACTCAGCACTGCCGTGGGCCCATGCCTTCCAAAACAAATATATTCTCCTATACTGAAGCTTTTCCTAATGCTCTGAAATTACAGTTGTGCTGAAGGAAGCAGATCCACCTAAGCCTAGCTCTGAAAATTTACAGTTTCCAGGAAATTTGAACTGTGCTTCAAATGTCCTCCTATGAGGTTCATTCTCACAGCAACATTCAGACTGTTTTCAGATACCCAGATGGCAACCCATATGTGTTTATCCAAAAGCAACCACACTATGTATTTCTGCATCCTTTTCATTTACTGAAAATATTGATGGATTTATTTTTATTGATTGTAATTTCTTAGTATAATTTAAAACTGATAACATACTAGACATATAATTTGCACAATTCTACTGACTTCAGTGTTGCACCAAAACCTTTAACTCCAGAAGGATTACACAGTCTTACAGAGGTAGATTGAGGAATAATACTATTTCTTGACAAAATTTCTGATTCATCATGGGAATTGTTCCACCTTTTTTTATTTCCCAAGCACTCCAGAATATGCTCAGGGAATTCAATACCTTAAAGTGCCAGGCACAAGTTTCCCAACTCAATTATTTTTTGTTTAACACATTTCTGAAAATGTAATAGAATCACTGTTAATCTTTCTTGAAAGAACATATGCTATTAATTAGTATCAACTAAAGCTACTACTGACATGAAACAGTACAGGTCATCATGAGGGTAGAAAAGGGAAATTGGAAGCAAAACAACACAACACACTACACTGAAGAGGTATGTGAAGAGACCATGGGAAAAGTGCCTTGGCGTCTACCATTGGACAGAAACAACTCCATCAAACAGGGAATATTCAGCCTCCGCTATGTTTGCCTTAGACACTGAATCTGTCACTCAGAACACACCGAGCCAAATAGCACCACGGACTGTTGCGGTGACCCGGGTTGTCACCCAGGGAGTGGCAGAAGAGACGGCAGCAGCCCCGCCCACTCTCAGCAAGGGTACTGACCCACAGACCTTTACGTTTTGGGTCAAAGATAAGGTGCAGTGGGCAGACCCTGCCTTGGAGAGTGATGCTGAGGGTGGTGCTGAAGGGCCAGCCACTCCCCCGGGTCGCCAATCAACTTAAGTTCCTCCCCTGACTCCAGAAGTTCCTCCCCTTCTTCTGGAGATTTCTGTGTTCTTCGTT
>VZRN01003942.1:502018-562584 GCA_013397935.1 Dasyornis broadbenti
CGTTCTGGGCTCCTTTTTCGTGCTCACTTCCTCGCCGTTAGACCTCTGTCCCCCGGGGCGGGGAATAAAAGCTTGGGAATTGCAACAAAGGAGTCCTTCCCTTCTTCTTTGCCTCTGCTACAATCGCTACACTTACCACCGTCTGCTGCCAGCTCCCCAGGGAGCCACAGAAGCAAGTTACACCGGCGCTTGTTTCAGCCTGCCAGGCTGCTCATCGCTTTCACGGCGACCCGGCACTGAAATCGTCACCAGCTTGGCCAAACTGGGCGGCCAAGTGGTCAGTGCGACAACGGACTAGTTAATCTTGTCACTGAGAGAGGTTTTCTCAGCCTTAACCGGCTGTATTCTACAGTATGCCAGTAGAACTTGCACGGGTGATCTCCTGAGTAGAAACTTCACTACAGTTTCTTACTGCAAAGTTCAGAGATGTAATTTTAGTGGGTATATAAAGGGAGCAAAGATTATAAGTGACCACGCAGCACCACCATGTAGCTGTGACAGGGTAAATATTGCCAGACCTTGATGCTGCAGAACATATCAGTTACTGTCAAAGTGACTTTCATAACCAAGGGATGAGACAAAGGATTTATCTTGAAATATTTTTATTGTGGTTTCCCTGTCCTAGGCATAGATCTGACCTTCCACAGAGCCAAACAACTTGTATTTGAGATTTGGCACAGTTTGAAAGCCAAATTTTTCTCAGGATATGCTAGAGTGCCACACGTGGTCAGAATGGTGAACCTTTCTTTGTGTTCGCTCTGTTGCTTGACTTTTTAATTTCTTAAACATGGCAAAAATAGCTGATGTATTTTTGAGGCATCTATACCACCTGAAGCAATGATTCACAGAATGAATTGAAGAGACTGGGAAGTGTTGCGTGGCACACCTTGACAAATGGTCTATTAGTTTTGCTAGATATTCCAAACTTTATAGAATTATCAAGAACCTAAATCTTGAAATCACCCTCCCAGCTTTATAGAAATGAATCAGCTTATTAATGTAAGCATATACTAAAACATGAGCTAAGCCAGAGAAATAACAAGTCTTCAAAACACTGAGCCAAAGGGTGAACTCGGTCACAACATGCTGCCTGCAACCTGTAGCCCGTTCCTGGCTCCACTTCAGGCTTCCGGAGTGGGCTTTGCTGAAACGAACCTGTCCCTCACTTCCCTATTAAAAACACGATCCATTTGTAATAAGATTTATCGTCCAACAAGATAAAGTCAAACACTACGCTCAGTGGCATTCTGCACTTGAAAGGAGCGTCAGTGCTGAACCACTCAAATAACAAGCAGCCACATCTGTAACAACATAGCTGGTGTATCTACAATGATGGGCATCTCTGCTTTCTGCAGGCATCCGTACTGCCCAGGGTCTTAGGGTGGGTCTTATTTATAAAGGGTTTCTTTGCAGTTTGGGGATTGCTTTGTTTTGTTTTTAAAGCCAAAAAGTATTTCAGTTATCTTTCTTTGAAGCAGCACAAGTTGGGTTTGGCTTATAGCTGTCAGGATCCTGCGAACAGCAATAAACACTACCCTGCAATAATAACTTTTTTTTTTTTTTTAATAGCCCTTATTTTTCAGAGAAGACTATCTGTTTGTAGACTCTGGAAAGTAATTAGTATCAGTCACTTACACTGTATTACCTGCTTTCTAAAGTCATCAGTCATTAATAAGGGTATGATTCTTGCAGAATACACAGGCCCTGGCAAACCAAACAGGTGCCCAGTAAAAGGAGATTTCATATCCTTGCTGTACACTTAATATGGCCCAGAAATACAACTTCAGCTCTTGGACACATAAATTTTATTAGCAACTGAAAAAGTAATATGAATTGTTGTTTCACCCTTCTTAAACTCTTTGTACAGTTATTAATGTGCAACATATCAGGACATGTGTGGATTTTCACAGATTCTTTTTCCCTCACTCGTAGTTAAATACCATTGTTCCAATCCAGATGGGGAGCAAAGTAACCAGTGAATATTTAAGGTATTTTTGGTACAAGAGAATACTCGGTTGTGTGAGTGTTTTCATCTTTCTCTGTGATGTAAAAATTGCCTCAAAGAATTAAGCTCGAGGTATGGAAAAAAAAATTCTAATGATTCATCTCAGAGATACAAATGAGTACCTAATCTAAAGTCACATATTTTCTTCATTCATTGCAGTTTGTATTTACGTAATTAATTAGTATTCAGAGTGCTTAAGTTTAGTGTCTGAGATACCTGAATAACTTAGCTCATTAGGTAGGTCACCTATTTATGGAAAGAAAATAATCTAAAGACTCTCCTGAATTTATAGTTATGTCAAAAATAATGAGACTGAAAATAGCATATATGTTCACTAACCAGTACTATTTTAATTTTGGTAGTTGAAAGAGGTTTTTTAGATTTCATTTATGTTAAAAAGAATCAAAAAATGTTCCGCCAACTCCTAACATTCTTACCTCTGTTTTAGTCTGCAAACTCTGTCTTAAAATAAGAATTGGTTGATAAAACATGTGAAGATGGCTTATTTTAAAATTCAAAGACATTGACACATTGTGTTAGCCTTGATAAAAACTTGACATTTAGTTGAGATTTTTTAAAAATTTAATCCCTATCACAAATAGTTTTCTTCCTCCTTTCCCCTCCTAGGTGTGAGCTTCATATTTTCTCCCTGAATCTAGGGTATAGCTGAAGAGTTCAAGATGATTCCAAATTACTCTACTGAAGAAACTGTTAAAAGAATCCATGTTGACTGTCCTGTTTCAGGAAGGCACAGCTACATCTACATTATGGTTCCAACCGTTTACAGCATCATCTTTATCATAGGCATATTCGGGAACAGCCTGGTCGTTATTGTCATATACTGCTACATGAAATTAAAAACAGTAGCCAGCATCTTTCTTCTCAACCTGGCACTGGCTGACTTGTGTTTTTTGATAACTCTGCCCCTCTGGGCAGCCTACACGGCCATGGAGTACCAGTGGCCTTTTGGCAACTGTTTGTGCAAGTTGGCATCGGCGGGGATAAGTTTCAACCTCTACGCCAGCGTGTTCCTTCTCACCTGCCTCAGCATTGACCGCTACCTGGCCATTGTCCACCCAGTGCTGTCACGGATCCGCCGCACCATGTTTGTAGCCAGAGTAACCTGCATTGCCATCTGGCTTCTCGCCGGTGTGGCCAGCTTGCCCGTCATCATTCACCGCAACATATTCTTTGCTGAGAATTTGAACATGACTGTCTGCGGGTTTCGCTATGAAAGCAATAACACGACGCTCCGGGTTGGATTAGGTTTATCCAAAAATTTGCTGGGCTTTTTAATTCCTTTTCTGATCATACTAACAAGCTACACTTTAATTTGGAAGACTCTGAAGAAGGCATATCAAATTCAGAAAAATAGGACTAGAAATGATGATATTTTTAAGATGATTGTGGCAATAGTATTTTTCTTCTTCTTTTCCTGGATCCCTCATCAAGTGTTCACTTTTCTGGATGTGTTGATTCAATTACATGTAATAACAGATTGCAAAATCACTGATATTGTGGATACGGCTATGCCCTTCACCATTTGTATCGCTTACTTTAACAACTGTCTGAATCCTTTTTTTTATGTTTTCTTTGGAAAAAACTTTAAAAAATACTTCCTTCAGCTAATAAAATACATCCCACCAAACGTCAGCACACATCCAAGCCTAACAACCAAAATGAGCTCCCTCTCCTATCGGCCACCAGAAAATATTCACTTGCACACTAAAAAGACTTCAGGGCCTTTCGACACCGATTGAGGCGTTTCACAAAGTACTTCTTGTGAACAACCTTATATGCAAAGATGACAAGATTCATCTGCGGTCCTGAACATCACAGCTCATTACAGAAACACTGGATCATCTCAGAGAAATCATACTGTAAAGAGTTAGCAGTGACCTTTCACCTTGCATTGTAAAGAGGACTCTGCTTCATTTTCATTTTGTTCTTCTTTACTGAAAGCAGTGGAAGTGTTGGACAGGCGTGTAAGAGTTCCTGCCAGAATCCTGTTGTTTGCTTGGAGCTACAAAAGAAGGGGAGTGAAAACTCCTAACTTAAGTTCACAGGTGTTTTAATAGGAAAAGCTTGTATAAATTACATGAAATACAAAGAACCTGATTTGCATATATGTGAGCTATTCTGCTGAAGGAGTGGAGCTTTGTTGCTTGTTTTGGTGGTAGTCTTTTTAATTACGTAAATGTCCTATAATCATATTTATAATATATTTTCAAATATGTGCTATATACAGAGGCCCAATTTTAAACTCAAATAGAAATTTAAGGTCCTTGAAATTGGTCTTATTCTGATTTATGCTACTATTCTTTTTAATGGCAATTTTTTCATAATAATATATGCAATAAAATGCAGATTTATTTATTAAATATAGAATGTATTTTTAGATTTATATTCCTACTCATGCATTTCAAACATTGCTTCAGAAATGTATATTTATATCCCAGTGGGTATTTTTATAGTAGTTTTAAAAAGTAATTATATATATGCACACAAAAATGGGGTTCACTCAGCCTTTCCTCATGATAAGCCACACTGACTTGGAAGAACTTTACGTACAGAGGGAGTTGACCCCATACTCTGTATGAGTAAAAGTAAAATTCTGTATTTGAAAACATGAGTTCTGAGAAAGAGGTGATTAAAAAACTTCACACTATTTTTGTGTAATAGCCACAGCATTCAGTGAGAGAAGTTACCAACTAATCAAATTTTCTTCGTTTTTCAAATTCCTGCACCTTTAGTAAACTCATACTGATAAGCAAAAATGTGGCAATGCTCATGTATCAGTTGAACTAATAATACTTCTAGTTCCATCAAAAAACATCCGAGATCAAACTTTACTCTTGGCTTTTACGGAATTCCTCTCCATTTATATAAAATCATGCCCAGGCTATTTGCTCCCTGTAGAACAGTTTTTATTTATATGGAAAAAATTCAGATTTATACTAGCATAAATCAGAACTAAAGTCTGGCTCAAACTCTCAATACAAATGAAGGGGGAAAGTGATAAGCACAGTAGGAAGTTTCAGCTAATGAGATCCTCATATGTGTCCTTTTTACCTCAAATAATGAGCTTCAGATAATATTTATTCTTGATTCACATCCATGTGTTGTCCTCAAAGATAAATGAGTTCATAAATATTTTCTGACATTACAAAACTTTAAAAATCCAAAACTTTACATATATCATGTAGATAACTACGTGCCCCTTTGGAATTTGCAGTATTTATAACCTTCAAAATTATACATCTAATGTGGCTTTGTCTCAAATAGTGAGTCAATTACCCATATTTTCTGATGATCATAATCAAAACGCAACAAAAAAGTTACTTCTGTAGTTTAATACTTTTTAAGGAAAAAATTGGACTACAACCAGTTCTAGGAATCTTCCTACTCTTTCATTCACTTAATTTAAGGAAATTTTTTTTCAGTTTTGCCTTTGTTTTTTCAGTTGCAAAATGGGAACAATGTGTTTACTCATTAATGTCACAAGGCACCTGTGACAAGTCACAACTTCTAAAGCTGTATGTTAAAAAAAAAAAGCTCCTTCATTAAACTTTTAAGTTAATTCAATTGCAAGACATTTGAAGCTTGAATGTCATTTAATTATTAACTATTGAATGTCATTGAAAGGTATATTTAAATTATTATACTGAATACTTCATACTTAGTTTATATCCTTACATGTGAGACAGCCATTTGCTTAAATTGAATATGGCAATAACCCAATGGATTATCAATAGCACCCAGAACAGGACTAGTGCCCCAGCACTCTGTAAGATGACAAAGGACTGGCAGAGATTACCATTCATCTGTATATTTTGTTCACAGACATACACACACATGCTGAGCAGCATTTGGAGCTTCCCCTGGCAGAAGCATCTCTGCTCAGCCATAATTCGGTGTGCTGTGCTTGCCACCTGCTGGATGCAGCCACAAATTTGCTCTTCATCTCAAAAGTTGTTACAGGAAGAAACTGCAACACTTCCCTGCCACCTGATGGATCTGAAGATCCTCACCTGTGGCAAAATTCCTATAAATAAAATACAAACTTGTCCATCTGGGAGGCCAGTAACTTCCCTGACAGGGTATAAGCAAGCATTTTCGCATGACCTGCTCATCCCTTTGGTCACTGAAACCCAGCGTCCCCAATGACCATAATGGGTAGCTCATTTGCAAAACATTGATTGCATTGCTACAAGAGCCATCTCAAAGGGAACACATAAAAATCAAAGCCATTGGTTACTGATCTTCACCATTTCATGCCAGACCCTGCATTTTTAAGATGCCACCTGTGCCTACTTGTGTCACAGGAAAAAGCAGGAGCATGCACGTTCAGCTATGCTACTGTAGCAAAGGTAGGAAGGGATTGCAGCTGACATGCACTGAGGGCAACACTGACCTTGAATCGATAGGCAAAGAAAGCAGAGGGCAAAGCTGCTGTTAAATAATGCTTACATGTAACTGCAACAAAGGCAGGTGCTGAGAAACACATCATTGCTGACCCTTACACTCCCCTGCCTCCCTACAGGCTGAAAAGACTGTGCTGGAGACCGGTGCATGGGGTAGGCAGAGCACAGGTGAGACAGAGGGGACAGTCTGGCCTTTTCTGGGGTCCCTTGCCACGTGGTCCCTACTGAGGGGCAGGTAGGAGATGGCCAGAATATTCTTTGGTACAAGGACCTACTCAGTGCTAACAAAGGAAGGAGTAAGATTTGGCTCTATATGACTTTGCCATCTTTGGGGAGCTTTAGGTTGAGCACCTCTTAATATCAGAACAAAAATGGCTGTAGATGTTTAAGAACAAACTTCCACTACCTTAAAGAACACAAACTTAATTAATATGCAATAGTATGCAGTTATTTTTAAAAGGAGTATCCACAGTGCTTTTCATTCCTAGGATGACCAAAATAAAATACTAAAAACTCTTTAGTATATCTTATACTCTCCTGTTGCGAGGAACTCAAGTCAGTACTAATGGGAACAGCATATAATCCTAAATGCAGACATTACAACTCCTGTTCCACCAAAATTGTATTTGTTTGAATGAGCACCCTTTTTTACCTGAATATTTATTAAATCATACGTTTGACATGTACATTCATAATATTTATTTCTATTTATTGTGCATTAGTGCTTTATATGACTCATGTTTTGTGCTCTACTCTCTACTTGCTTGCCCATACTAAATCATACTATACAATCTGCACTGGTTAGCCCAAATTTCAACAAAACCATTGCAGATGCAGTGGGGATTAATCTGGCGTCTTGGCTTAACAATTTCTTCGTGTTTACATTGCTAATCAAGAGGTTGCAGAGTAAGCACAAGACCAAAAGTCCTTTACTTTACCAGCATTACTACTTTGGTGTTGGTTTCCATTGTCTGCCTGAAACTGTGACAGCAGCAGACAATACAGTAATTTTTCCAAGTTTGGTTTAGTTTTGCTTGAGTAGCTTCAGCAAAGTTTATTTGTGATAAACCTGACCTCCTTTTTAAGTATACAAAGTGCAGGTATTCCCAGGGAAATATTTGGCACTGAAAGGAGAAACAAATACTTGGGAGAGGGTGGTAGAAGGCCTAAAACAGGGACTTGCTGAATTTGGAAATATTAAGTGTTAAATGTAAATATTTACTTTTAGTTTTGCAACAGGCTGGGGGTGGGGAACACACACACACAAAAAGAATAAATCCTTCAGCTTAGTAAAATCTTCCAGAAAATTTTGAGATACTTTTTACATTTCTTAATAACATTCTGCTGACTTTGGAACCTGTCAAACCGTTCTTATACTGCTCACAAGGTCAGGGTCTCCAGCCCTGCTCTTCTACATCGCTTTATAGGCTCGGCCAGACCCTCATCCCACCAGCTCATGCAGAGTGAGGGCTGTTCTATCAATCACTGAGTCCTCCTCAACAGCGACCTCCCAGCCAAGGCTGAACTAACAAATCGTCAGTGTTACAGCCCAGCTGTCAAGCTCATTGTCACCAGAGAGCTCTGCAGATGTGACAAAACACTCGAGGGATAAGGACAGATCAGATCATGTCTGAAAACAGCACTGTGTGATCTTTTTAGTGGATTAGTGCTATGGCCTGCAGCTTTGTACTTGACAATTTCAGTAACAAAACCTAGGTATTATTTTCTTTTCAATGTTTTCGTGTAGTTGTGGTTTGTGAAGTGGTGGATGTTAAGTGTTTTCTATTTCAATAGAGATAGTTTTATATTGTAGAAGTTTACATCAATTATATAACAACTTTTATTGCTAGAAGTATTACTAAAAACATAGAGGTCATCAATAAATGTCTTTGTGAAAGTCATCTCCACTGCAACCATGTTAACCACGCAAAGCAAAAAGATCTGTTTCTGTATTGTAACTACTACACTATTATCAGTATAACTATAGTTCTCTCTCTCTCTAAATATATATATCTTAGGCAATACCATCCTTAACAAAGTATTTCTATTTAATGCTGTAACATTTTATACCACTATTCCTCATTCCTTTTAACCCATATCCTAACCCTCCCTTAAATCTTTGAGATGAACAGGTTGTATCTGCAATTCACAATGGAGAGGATACCCAGCTAACTCCAAAATCACATGCAGAACAGCAGTTCAGTAATTCATTTCTGTATCCCAGAATAGGCTAAGCTAATAAAGTTTACTTGGAGTAGAGACTTAGCAAATTGCTAATTTTCATATGTGCAGGTTGGAGTTTAAAGCCAAATTTAGGCCTAACCTTTTAGAAATGAAATTTAATTTTAGGGACAGATTTATCTAGAATATTGTGTTAAATACAGGATCACATTTCAATATGAATAATGGGCCTGAAAAACCAGACTCGGGCTGCCTGTAGCTGAGTAGTCAATGTAGATATATCTACTTAGAATATAAGCAGTGCCACATTGTACTGTGGTTTCAGCCAAAACAGCATCAGGTGCCAGCGTAATAAGAGCGGAATGAGAAAGGCGGGAGGAGTTGACCCTGAAAAGAATGATGGAATGGATTTTGCCATTTCCAATTCGTACGAAAATAAAATGGAATTTAGTCTTGCATATCCCTAGCAAACCCCACTTCATACTGTGTCTTTCAGTGTCACATACTGGAACAAAATGAAAAACAGTTAAAGGTTGGGCCTGTGAAATTCTTACAGCCTTTTTACTGCATAACTTATTTTCCATGTATATTAACTGTTCCTCAGCTTTTTGTATAAGCAGCTTTATGTACTGGTTGTTAGGCTACAATTAAGCAAAGGCTCTGGTGCAGCTGGAGAGAGACATGCCTTTGAGCTTTATAGCCTAACCAGAGGTGAAGAATTGTTAGAATAAGGTGGAAAGCAAAGGCGGATGCTGAACAAATACAAAATCGGGAAGATAATTCTCCCAGCCATTAAATAAAATTTTTAAAAATTATTTGTTCTTAAACCAAAGTCAGCCAAATAAGTACAAATAATAAAGCAAAAAGAATAGAAAATGCTGAAAGAGAATTTCAACTGCAATTAGAATTACAGAGAATTTCAAGCATCTCCACCTAATATTCTCAAGCAAATGCAAACCTGGCTATTTCTGCGAAACTGAATGAATGAACAGAGAAGTTTAAGTTAACAGATATGTGTAAGATACTACCAGCCACTTTGCCACTATTGACTTTTCTTTCAGAAAAAAAAAGAATCCCCAAGCATGATCTCCATGCAGACCCAAAGCCCATTTTCTGTACAGGAGCACCTATAAAGTGAGGCCCTGTATATGATTTGCAGGATACCTTTCAAAGTACAGGACACGAATAAATGTACATGAGATACAATGTCACCTACCAGAGCATTACTAACATTGAACCCGAGTTTTGTGATACAATTATTCTAGATAAAAATGTAAAGAAGAAGTAGAAAGGCATAGTCTGTATGCTAGACTGTACTATACAGTGCCATTTTTGTATGTTAAATTCTGAAAAATTATATTTCTGGTATTTTTTATTTTCTCTGCTTATCTATGATGGCTCTCTATACTGTCATCTGTAATTTTTACATGAGAGTAGACAACAGATATGCACGGTTCTGTTTAAGAAGAAAATAGCACATTTTCAGCAGGTTGCTGCCTAACACAACTAGAAAACCAGTAAGCATTTTTCACAGCGCCATCTACATTAGACTGGTTGTATTTTGAAATACTGAAAATATTAAAACAATACAAAATAACTTTAAATAAGTGTCAGTTTAACTCATTCTTCACACCATATGTTTAGACTGTTTCTCTCAAGTTTTGTTTCTCATTAAACCTACTGTGTTTTTAGCTTTAACTCAGCAAAATGGATCAGAACTATGTACAGAGTCTGACGTGAACACTTGATTCTAGAAAATGTACATTATCTGTACAGCTTATATCCCGGAAATTCTAAAGTTGCTTTTTTTTTTTAATCAACAATGTTTGTGATTCAATATCTTGTTAATTAAAGAGGACTTTAAACATTTATTGGAAAAATACACTGTACTTACTGCTCAAGCCTAGATCATGTCCTACCAAGGGATGTCCTCCTACAAATCTTTTCATGAGGGATTCACTACTAATGTGCCCATCAAATATGTTTTAAGAGCTTGACAAATCAATACAAAAACTCAATATTCAGTACCATGACCCAGAAATATGTGTTTGATTCAAATGTGGAATTGAATCACAATACTGTCAAGACTAGAAAAGTACACAGTACATTAAAAAAGAAATCCAAAGGCATATTCCAATTTTGGCCTTAGCTCCAGCCCAAAAGTCAGCTGCAAACTTTTCATGCAAGATAAAATTTTCTTTACACTTCACTGCTTATCTTGGAGCTGTTTAAAGGCTAAATTTTCTGCCAGGTTAGTTCAATTATTTTGACAAGGTCATTCCATGACAGAACATGCCTTTATCTCTTCTGACATATCATTTGATTGATGATCTGCTTATGTCACAGGAGAAGCTGATCGACACTGCAAAGCTCCAGAACTTCCAGCTACAAGGAGATTGTCTCCCTCGGCATTCAAACTTGCACAGAATATTGGTGTGCTCAGAGCACAGCAATAGAATCCAGTTTCACTTATTGCAAAATAGAATTCATTCCCCCTGGCCCCATACAGCCATGGAGGCAATGACATCCTAAACACATTTACTGGGGGTAGAGATATCCCTGAATTTCACCTAGGATGCAATACCTGCAATGCCTACAGTATTTCATTTCATAACATGTAATACTGACTGCCAGCCAGCACATACCATACATGCCACTGCTGCACTCCCGCATGCTGGAAATATGGACTAGAATGAACACTATGGCTTGTTTTTGTTTGGCAAAGCCTTGCATTTAATTCATCATGTCTACACTTAAATGTTGGGTTTTCTACTCTGTGTTTTTCTCCTAACAGCTATGCATGAAATACTCTCTGGGGGTTAAGTTCACTATAACAGTGGAGAAAAGCACATAAGCAATACTAAAAATTTGCTCCAACACACATTGTGTTAATCCCACATTATTTTTACATGTGTGTTTTCACAGAAAACAAAGGAATCTAGGAATCTTTCCCTATATGTTTTTAATTTGGGAAATGTTTGATTTCCCAAAAGCACAGTGCAACTCTCAGGAGGTCTCTAATAAATTTGAAAACAAACAAACATGCTTTTGCAAAAGTTTTGAATCTCAATTTGGGCAGTATTTTAGATGTAAACTGCTGACTGCACTTTTGACAGGACTTTGCTGGCAGTCATTCCAATATTTCTTTTTCCTTCAGAGGGCCTCTGAGTAACAGGACATAAAACATTCTTTCAAACAGAGGGTAAAAATTAAAATATACACTAAACAATAAATACTGAAAGACAGGTCAATGCAGCTGTGTTTCCTAGAGCTGCATTATCCACTATTAATTTCATTGCATTGAAAATTTCAAACTAAAAACTCTTTAAAAGGCAGAAGTTGACTGAAGGCTCAGTATTACTTCAGGCTCTTGTAAAGATATAAATCTTCAGGAATTACATGAATTGAAGTTGCAAACATGCCTTTAAGTATACTTTAAACCCTTTGATATTCCACATTTCAACCTTCAAATGGCACCTTGTAATACAAGAATTGACATTGATTTAGAGAAGTCAAAGCAGGTCTGTAAACATTGGCTATAAACCTGTCACAGCTGTTCCCGTGTGCAAACTAAATTGGGGGCAGTCACAACTTCTCTTTTAAGATTGTGCAGTGCCAAAATCTGTTCTATTCCCATCTAAAATGGTAATGCTGTATGGACAAGATTATAATTGCTAGTCTGTTAAATGAGACTTTGCATTTTTAATATTATAGAAAAAAAGAAAAATATCAATCACTTGTAATACACAATATTGAAAGGCTTTAAGAACATGGGGAGTAGCACTGTGGTGTGGCAAAGAAATTTGTCAAACAAGCACAAATACTGACTGAATCTTGTTCACATTGACATCAGCTGGAATTTAATTACTGGCTTCAATGAAGAGACATTAGATTCTAAAACATTTCACATGCTACTGTTCACTTTAGAAATGGAGCAGAAATAGCATCTGAAAAATCATTGTATCTCCTCTAAGATAAACAGGATATCATGCAACCACAAGAACTCTCTTGTGTCATCATGGCATATCCATTGTGCCATCATCTGGGTGGCTCAGTGCAGAACAGGTCAAGGCAAAATGATGGAGCCAAGCATTTGATCCATCTGCTTGCAAAGGTTGCTTTAAATACAGCCAAGCTAATCTGAAAAATTACACACTCTATTTCATTATGCTGTGAGGCAGCTTTCTAGCTATCTTCTTTGGTTTGTGCAGTACCCAGCACTCCTCTGTAGCATATACTAATCAGGATATTAACCTGATGTGATTCTGCCTCACTACCAGAGAGTTTGAAGTAATTTGCATTAAAACAACATAACTTGTCACTTAATAACAGAGACAGTGGAATAAAGTCATAAATTGAGAGCAAGGCAGCAGGAGGAAACCACGGCAGCATAAAAACTTTTATTGGCACTTAAGAGTATTTTTCACTGATTGAAGCAGAATTTTTGAAACAACTGCAACCGGATGACAAAGATCTGTAATTAGCCATTAAGAACTACTGTTATTTTCTGACAGTTCAGAAGCTGCCTTTGTTTATTTCAAGAAATGAAAACATCAAATCTTCTTTAGACTCCAAAACGGAATACATAGTTCAGCACCAACTAACTGTCCTGTGCCAGCATTTCCCTGAAGCTCCCACTGTAGAATAGGAGACTTACAAACTAATTTATAATTGTAATTCATTGTTGTCACCTAATCAGAGTTTTTAAGGTAGCAATATGCACTTCAGTACCTAGTACTAAGATTATGCTGTACAACAATAGAAAATATACAACAAAAATATAATGAAGGAATTATTGGAGAGAAATTACTGTTAAACAATTTTAATAAACTCAGACAAAATTATTGTCAGAGATGCATATTACAAAAGGAAAAATCAGTAATGTAATAGAGTCAAGTCTGCACAAAGTCATACAGGCACTTCAACAATATTTGTACCATGATTCATCTTTCTCTTAGTAGCTAAATATTACTTCTACCCAATCATGACATGTAAAACATTTTTTATTTTCTTTGATAGAACAGAGAGCTTCTACAATTCTTCATAGCAGGGACCACATTCAGACCTATCATCACATTCTTTTCCAGTCACCTATTCAAAAATCAGAAAATATCCCTGCTGCAACTCAATTGCAATACTGCTTTAACTGCTTAATGCAAAACAGCAATGTTGAGAAATTGCCAGTGAAATTGTAGGACAGGAATATATGTGTCTGTGTGTTCTGATGATTTTTGCATATTTGTTTAGCTTAGGGGTTGGGGGGCAGGGCTTGTGCATGTAGGGGGTGCATTTATTACAATTGTTTTCTCATTTAGAAAAAGCACAGATCTCAAGGTCTGGGTTTTTTTCTTCATTTCACGAACTCTTCTCTATATTTAGGTATAACCCTTGTTTCATTTCCCAAACAAGGTTCTCCGTCTTGGTATTCTCTAATGTATTTGAATCTTGTCTTTGCCTGGATCACATTATTTCAATAAATTTGGAAAGGTCTAATCTTAACTCTATAACTTAAAAAAAATGCTCAAAACTTTAGACACACAACAGCTCACTCCAAACACCGCTACAGAGCTCACTTCAGCTTGTACTCATAAAGGAAGGTAAAAATACAGCAGTCCCCATCCCAAGCAAGTAGATGCATCTGTCAAACAGGTAATTATTACAGGTGACTTCCTCTCTCCAGGAGAAGAGCTGAACACCTTCCTATGCTTATGCCCCCAACTTCTTGAAGAAGCAGGGGTTTCCTGCTCTGCTTTTCCAAGTGAGAATACAGAGTTGACAGGGAGAGAGCCCCTCCACAGACAAGCTCCTACTTCAGTCTTCTATTTCACATGTGTATATTGTTTCCCCTGCTTTGTTGTCAACCTTGTTATGTCTAATCGTAAATGTTATGCAGACTGGGAAGACAACAAAGCATTACAACTAGACTTCAGGCTAGCCCTGCTCCTGTTCATACATGTACTCTGCCATTTGCTAGAACACATTTCCTCTCAGAAGGCTATTTAAGAATGAAAAAAATGTAATATAATCTTTTGACCACATTCCTTTAAAATAGCTACTTAGTTTACTATATCACATCGTGTATCCACAAAGTTGCAACAAATTTCATTTAAAGTTTCATTGATTATTTATTAAATACTCCCCAGTTTACCAAATTTTCCAAGGAATACAAATCTTCATGTAAAAATGCTGCTGTGAAAGACAATTCTGTGCAAACTTAGATATACAAATAAAAATAAATCACGCTAAGACATCACTCCATGTGATTTCCTGAGGGAGAAAACCCCATAGGATTTACTGAGCTAGGAACAACATAATAAGAGACAATCTGTGAATTAATACTCAAATCAAAGCATAAGGATTTTATACACTAGAAGATTTACTTTTATCCCCACTAAAACTTCTTTCAGAAAATGTAAGCACTGTTATTTATCAACTCCCTAGAGAAAAATATTTGCGATTTTCTTTTAAAAAATGATGAAGTAAAACAGATGCTGCAGAGCAGAGTACAGCGACGCAGAGAACAGTTTTTTGCTCACTCTCCAGTGTGCCATGCACATTATTTGCAATCATGCAAGTGCTCATTAGGCCAAGTGCTGAGCCAGGATGCAGCCTTGCTGCCTTGGGAGCTGTGCACGTGCAATTGAGATCAGGATTTGGCCATGTCCATGCTTTCGTGGCCCAACAAGCACAATCCTTAATATATAAATTCTTACAGATGCATGGACAAACCTGGCCACAAGTGTAAGTTCCCTGCTGGCAGAGCTCAGGTTCCCTGCTGGCGTGCAGCTTACACAGCTCATGTTTGCCTTTCACCAGGACACTGACCAGCAGAACACGTAGCAAGACTGTCTGCTCACTTCATTTACCAGCTGCCACAAGTACAGTGAGCTCGTTGTGATTCTGTCATGTCAAAGCCGACTCGACCATGAGCTTACCTCAGAGAGCGGCATCATCCTCTTGCCGTGAGGCCACTGGCCAGCGAGGCCGCAGCCTTGGTCCCGCCAAAGGGGAAGCATTTTCCCCAGCCTCTCATTCCCAGAGCACAGAGTTTGATCCCCATCCAGCACAGGGCTCACAGAGATCCCGGCCTGGAGAGGAGTGCCCTGGTTTCGAGAGAGGTTCCTGGGTGCTGCACTGCCCACCTGGCTGAGCCCACAGCAGAGCACACAGGTTCTACTGCCAAACTCCCCAGGAAGCCAACCCAGCCCAGGAGGCCACTTTTGTGCTTTAATGAGGCTGATGAGCAGCATCTGGGGACTCCTCAGCCTGCCCTGGCCTGGCACCCCATGGCAGCCCAGCCTGGGCTGTGTGTCCCAGCCCCAGTGACACCGATGGACATTGAGCTCTGGTTCTGTCCCAGCCCAGCCTGTCCCAGCCTGGTTCCCTCTTAACAAGCACCTGTGGCCATCACATGCTGTGCCCCACCCTGGTGCCCCTCACCAAGCCCAAAAGAGCACTGAGAGCTTTGAGGTTACTCTGACAGTGGTCTCTGGGGCCGAGAGGGAACTGTAGCAGAGATCACGATGTAAAAATTTTCCACTCAAGCATACTCAACACTAGCATTGGATGCTCCATAAATCCCACTCCAGAATCCATAATGACCAGTTAGGATTGTAAAAATAATTTCAGTCTTGTTTTTGCATCTAGCTGCTTTTTAAGACTCACTCTCACCTGCAGACAAGTTTGAGTTTTGTTAGATATTTAAGGTGATTTAAAGGTTTTTCCCAAACCTAGGCAGTCTACATGACAAACATTTAAAAACAGGTAGGGAAGAAATGTGCAATGCAGACAGGTTTGCCCTAGTGATAAAATCCCTTAGAGGAGGAATGTCAAATGGGGCATTGGCACCTGAAGTTGCAGCTACACTCCTTCACCTTTTTCTTCTTGGTTCATTAGACCAGAAACCAGACTTAGGTTCCATGTTTCAAAGTTCAACAATTTAATTTAATCCTTTCATAAACAGTTTTTTCCAAATGAAACCACTTCTTTTTGTAACACAGATAAGGAGACATTTTGGCACCTTAGCACAGGAAAATTTTAAGTACAGATTGTTTAGCTACATATCAGGAATGGTGCAGATTACCCAACTTTGGGACAAAGCCATGGACTAACTAACTGGTCAGAACTTTCTATGGGTTTAGAGACACGTCTGAGACAGAGGATGAGCTGATGGAATAATTCAGTTGTTAGACATCAGCTTCCTCAGTCCTTGCTGAAGTTCAAACCAGCAGGCGAACCCCTGCTGTTCACTACAAACAGCTCTGGCCTTGTGCTAAGGTTGCAGTTAATGATACTGAAAACATTAATTTATAACAGACAAATACAGCCTATGATAAGCTTGGAAGAATTAGAAAAAGCCTTGGCAGAGCTTCAGCACAATTTCAGTACAATGTTATTTGTCTTCCTGTCCCTTGGGATTCCTCTACCATAGGTGTTGTTTCACAGGAAATCACTTCAGATTGAGCTCTAGAACTTCTTTTTATTCTTCCAGAACTTGCAGTCTCTCCCACCAAACAGCTTCCAAACACTGATATTAGGATATGTGGTTCAAAGACGGCAGGAAAGCCTCTGCTTTATGCTGTTATTTGTACATTCTGAAAGGGCCATGAGTGACTTATATTTATGATTAACCATTTGTATTGTGAACACGTTTTACAAGGTTCATCATTTTCCCCACAGAACTGGTAAAACCTTGGACACCTTGATACTAGAGAGCTGAACAAGGACCAAAATTCTTCAAACCTTACAGATTTGCAATGAAATACGGGTTTAGATTATACAACCTAGAAGTTATTTGACTCTATATGTAAAAGATGACTACCTTCTCTCTACCAGCCTTAAAAAATTGGTCTAGCTGGCAAACAAGTAAGAAATTGCTCCATTCAGGATCCATACAAGAGTTAAAAACAACATTCCAAGAGAATTTACTTTGAATGATATTGGAACAAGACTTCAGAAGAGCCAAGACAAAAAAAAAGCGTAAAAGCTATCAAGATTTCACTTCTGTTACTTAGAGAACTTCAATTTTTATTTTTAAACAAAAATATTTTTCTTTTTGTCAGCACTAGTCTACTTCGTAACAAAATTATTACATTTTTCCTGAAATATCATGATTCTTAAACAGCTATTTTATTACATGCAGTATAATATGCAATTGTTACAAATGGAAAAAATTAACAAGCACCTGAAATAATATCAATGCAACTTAATAACAAAATCAACCTGCAACATTACACAAGCCCCTGCAATGATCTGCAGAGTTCCATACATTTATATCCTTGTGGCTGTATTGGCGTACGGCCTCAGTCAGCACTTCCCAAAGAAGGAGATCTAGGAAGCAAACCCTTTCCTTGCATTAAAAGAAGTATAACATACATTTAAACCCTTTATCCATGTAAGTATTCGGAAAACTACCACTTCTGTAATGCTAGAGAATTATGGAGGGAATGAAGGTCAGCACAATTTCTGAGCGGACAGACACAGACACACAAGACAATCGTTCTCTAACCATTTGGCCTTAGCCACAAGCTTAAGAACTCCTGGTGTAAGCCTATTTGAAATGCAAATTTTTATGGGTTTTTAAAATACTTTGTGCTTGTCAGGTTGCTTATATTTGCTTCCATATATAAGCTTCCATTCTTGCAGTCTCTTAGCCTTCTGCTTGACTGCAGTTCCTCAGGGCAGAGTGAATTTAAAAAGAAAAATTGTATAAATCAAAATTCCTTTTGGATTACACTGCGGGGGGAAAAAATAGAAACACAATGCTCTTACTGCCTAACTCTCAATTACAGGAAAATAACAACCATGAGAAAATTACTACTTTCATAATTACTCTTCTCAATAATTGTTTTTCAAAATTCTATGAGAAGCTCCGAGTGCATTTGAAACTTTGAAGCAGTGGAGTAGATCAAAGTACATGTATGTTTATTCTCTCTTACTAAGGAAGCTGTAGAGTATTTGACAGCTACAAGCAATGTTTTTGTGGAATTTGTAGGATCAAAACAGCAATAAACTTAAAGCAGGCTGTATCTTGATAGATGTAAACACAAAATATGCATGTTATGTTGCCAGTTAAATGGATTGTGGTGTTTTTCTCTCCTTCTCAGGATAAGTATGCAATATTTTAGACAAGAAACAAAAGAAAGGGAAATTATATTTCTTTCAGTCATGAAAAGTGTAGCTTTCCTGTATTTTATCCAACCTATATTTGAAGGGGAGGAAGAAAAAGTTGAAAAAAAAGACGGAATCAAAGAGATAGGAGATAGGACATGGTTAAATGGACTAGATTGCCTCTGGAACACAGATGCCAGGATTAACAAATGACAGTATCTTCTTTAACAGAGAGAACAATTCCAGAGAGATTAAGAATACCTTTTCTCTATCATTCAGTGCCTTGACCAAAGAGTCCATAAGGATCTCTGTTTCTTCTTTTTTTCCTACATTTCCTAGAGCTGTATCTGGAAAGAAAGAGGCCTCTTAGTGTCACTGGCCCAGGCTTTGCAATGAAAATCTCATAGAGGAGCAAAATATTGAGGAAGATGTTTTGCCTGGAAGCATAAGTTCATTCTCCCAAGCAACATCTACCCTTAACTTTGTCAATATTCCAACAACAGCTGCTGGTTATCTGTCATATGAATACGCTTTCAATGTACTGGGCTTGAAGCAGCTGGACCAACTTGAAACCAATTTGAAAAACATGTTTATAGAGAAAGGCAAAGGAAATGACCTGTAACATTGTAGACACAATATGTTCCACATGAGAGCTCCATCAGCTGAGATTTTACCAACTCAGTTATTTTATTGTCATTCAAGGTTTTCAGTTTTCATTATGCTGCTGTTTATTAGTAAGTTTGGAATACCTCTGACTTCTAGTATGTGTTCCCACTATTTTCTGTGGTTCTCTGGTCCCAGAAGAAAAGCAGCAGTAAAATAGCAATTAAGTGAAAGGCTCCACTACACATTCCTATGCTACTATAGCAAAGTGACTACATCAATGACTAAGGCAGGATTTGCTTACCTAGTAGGTGCATGAGGAGAATTAACAAGCAGGTACTTCCTTTCTTGTAGGCTATGAAGAGAAGAATGAGCTTCAAAGGAGAAGTGATACAAAATGGTTCAAAATGAATGGTTTCTCTTCCAAGCAATTCCCATGCAAAATGTGACAAAACTGCCTTGAACAAAATGATCCACCTTCCACCCACCCACCACTCAAGCCACCAGAATTTAGAGAAATGTGACAGTTAGATAGACCACAAAACTAACTGTTTTGGATGTTAGGGTCACAGAACATAATGAAGGAGAAAGTTGATGAAGAGAGCATTCTCTCATCTTTTATTCTGCATAAATCCTTAACTTGATCCAGAATTATTTCCAGTAAACTAAAGTAGACACTTTTGTTTCGTGACAAAATCTCTTCTTTCACGTTCCAGAACCTTGTTATTCTGTGACGGGAAGATATTGAACATCATGACCTGTTCTTATTTTCCTGACTGAATAACAATTACTAGTTTCTTCAAACACGAGAGAAGTTTCAGCTATTACCTAATTCGGAAAATACACTGGGGCAAAGGCTACATTAAAGAAGCAAAACATTTAGTTAAAAACTGTATTAATCAAAAACAAACAAAATCCCAAACTTCACATATTCTGTTCTAAGCCTTCCAGTGAGAAAACAAAGTCAAATGTGAGCAACATATTGAATGCACCAAGAGATAGCTTTGCTTAGGTAGGAAATCTCTGGCAACAAACCAAGAGGAAAAAATTCCTCAACCCCTCTAGAAGTTGTATAGTAGTAAAAATCGGCTAACCACAACAGGGAAGGAACACCTTCCACTATGAAACTTCTCAAGGTAAGGTAAGAGTATTATGGAGTTTTATGAGTGTGTTGGTTTTGCTTGGCCCAGTTTTTTGTTAGTGGGGGAGGGGGGGCAACAAAGATGGCTCCTGTGTTAAGTTTCTCGAAGCTTTCACCATGTCCAGCAGAGCCAATCCCTGATGGCTCTGAAGATGATGGACATGCTGCTGGCCAAGGCTGGGCCAATTAGAGATGTTGGTTATGCCTCTGTGATAACACATTTAAGAGAGGAGGGAACAATGAGTGCACACATTTCTTTTTAGCCAGAGGAGGAGGAGGTGAGAAAATGTGAGGGAAAACAACATGCAGACACCAAGTTCAGTGGAGAAGGTGGGGGACGGGGTGCTCCAGGCGCCAAAGCTGAAATTCCTCTGCAGACTGTGGTGAGGCCCATGGTGAAGCAGCGGGTGCCCCTGAAGCCCATGGGGCCCATAGGTGATGCTGAGATCCACTCACAGCCCGTGGGGAGGTGCCCCACTCTGGAGCGGGTGGATGCCTGGAGGAGGCCGTGGTCCAGCAGGGGTCCCAGTGGAGAGAAAAGCCTTGCTCCTGAGATGGAACGGCCTGGTGTCAGAGGTCTGTACCCCATGGATGAGGGACCTCACGCCGCAGCAGTTTTGGGGGGACTGTCTGCCTATGGGGGGAGCTCACATTGCAGCAGGTTTGAGCGGGCTACTGCTTGTGAGATTTAGGACCCACAGCTAGGCAGAGGATTAGACTTCTCTCCCTGAGCAGCGGAAGAAGATCTCACTGATGAACTGACCTAACCCGCCTCCCCATGCCTTATCGCCCTGTGCTGCTGCTGGGAAGGACGGAAGGGGGTGAGCGGAGAAACGGTGTCTTTGAAGGTTTCATTTTACTTCTCATTTACTCCTCTGACTCTGTTAGCAATAAATCACTTTGCAACTTTAAGTTCAGCCTGTTTTGCCCTGAGTGCATCTTCTCCCAGTTTCTTATCTCAGCTCATGAGCCCTGTGTGTGTTAATTATTTTTCTCTCCTCTGCCCAACTGTGGCAGGGGAAAGAGAGTGAGTAGATGTTGTGGGTGCCTGGCATTTGGCCAGGGTCAAACCATGACAATGGGGGGAAAAATAGTATTTTTATATCTATATCTAAAGATTCTATATTCCATATTTTCATTATTTTTTTATCTGTGCAGGCTCTTGGACCAGATTTCCTGATGACATTCTCACACAATCAGCAGCCGAGCTGCTCCATGGCTGGAATCCTTAGTCACAGAACATCATGGGTGTGACATACAGAATACAGCACTGGGCCTTGGGATGCCTTTTCTACCTTTTCTATGAAGCAGTGCTACAGCAACATTTCCACGTCAAAATACTCTTTCTTTTTTTTTTTTTTTTTTTTTTTTTTTTTTTTTTTTTTTTTNGCCTGCTTCTTTTTTTTTTTTTTTTTTTTAGAAAATGTTTTAAATAATTCACGGGAAATGTAAGGATTTCTGGTAGCTGTGATGTTTCAGGAGGCAGTGGATCAAAGCATGGTCTCTTTCTTTACTCCTCCTTCACCTCTTTCCTAGCAGATCTGATTTCAGGGTTGGAAGCTGAGAAGTGCACCAAAATATAACTAAGAAGCAGAGACAAAATAGTAGTGAAAAGCCTCTGTCTAAAACCGGACCTGCTCAGTCCCAGTGTTGCTGTATTACAACCTAGTTTTACAAACTGTTTCTAATCAAGTTGGTATAAAAAGTATTTTTTCTCTATCGTGCTTTACCAAGCAAAAAAAAGGAAATAATTTAAATATCTGGACTTGCCTGGGTGTAATACAGAAGAATCTGGATACTGAATTTAAAACAACAATCTTATCTGTTATGCCTAACATTTCCATGTGTGCAGACAAAAGTATTTCCCAAGAATGGTGTTGTTTATGTTCTGCAGCTTGCTTATCTTTTCTTCATTGTGGACCTTTGCATAGAAGTTTAACAGACATTTGTCCAACTGAATTAATTTTCAGATAAATTCATGGAAGTGGGATTTGACTATGGTGACAAGATTAAATGGTTTGCACTATGTTTTCCTTTGTTCCATGAAACTGTTTACTAAAAAATAGCAAATTATTATTTTTTCTGAAAAGTCCACTTTTATCTTTTGTAGCGAAGTCTTTCTGTGAGTAAAAGGAACTTGTTACCTAGGAAAAAAATCTATACCTCAGTCAGATTTGGTTCCACACCCCTCAGGAGCATGCATTTGATTTGTTGTTAATTTTTTCCCCATGAGGTCTCATAATAACTAATACACAAGCTGAAGTCAAACAGGTTCTCTGCTCAGTTTGAGATTTGTTTACTTACACGTTCACAGAGGAACAAAGAGTGCGAAGAATAATTCATTCAGCTTAATACCCCATACCTCTTGTAATGAGTGGATTCTCACTAGTTTTTGCAATTAGCATGTTTTAATAAGGCTGTACAAGTATAGATTATTAGTCCAATTAACTGCTTTCAGAAGAGTTTTATGAATACTTCTGATCAACTAATAACCGTCAGTCTGTTTGAGAAGGACTATATTTTAACATGAAAAAAACTGATGTGCAGAATCTATTTGAACTTTTTTGTTTGGTATTTTTTACATGCTTCTTTTGGTGTGGTTTTTTTGGTTTTTTTTTTCCTTTTTTTGTGATATGTTTTATGAATTCTAACTCCAAACTCCTCTAGAAAGTAAGAAGGGAACTAATTTTATTGACCTGTTCATATATATTTTGTTGGGAAGGAAGCCAGAGAATTAGCCAAAGTTTATTTGATTATACTGGAGTTCCACTTTCATCTGTAGCTTGTAAATTTGGATTACTTCAATAGATGTGAACAGAAAACTTTATTAATTTCTAAATAGTCTTGTTTTTCTGAAAGGGTAGAACTCCCTGACCTTTGCCCAGGTATAACAGCAATTGATACAACCTGTCTTTCAGCAAAGGGCACAGGATTTCAAAATCATCCAGAATTGAAGGTAAGTATCCAAGCACTAGGCTTCAGACTTTATCAAGTCTGCAGATGAAAAACAAGCTATGCAGGAGAAAAATGTTCATGATTTACATCACCCATTGAAGGCCATCACATACAAAAAGCAAAACAGAACAGTAAATTACCCAGCAATCTGTAAAAAGAAATTTCAGTTAGGCCTAAGGGTGGAATCAATCTTCTCAGTCTACTCTCTTCCTTGAACCTTTCCTGTTGATTTTTTTTTATGCATCCTGTACTCTCCTATTCACTATCATCTGCCTTTACTTCCACTCGTGGTGATCCTGCTGTGCTCTGTTAACACCGATACAGCATCACTATCTGGATCACATTTAGTGGGATGCAATGGAAATCCATCTGCCTGTCTAAATCCTTCTGTTAAAACCTGGAGGTGGATGACTGCACATTGACAGTCTGATTTACCTTCAGCCCCTGCAGAGACCAGGATGGGAATTAGGGGAATACTGAGGAAGACAACATGCTAACAGTCTGAATTGGATACCCTGGAGAGGCCTCAGCAGTGGGCAGATATTGCTGCGTCTTGTTACAGAATAATTCTAGCACCACCTCAGAGCACCTGGTTCCAGCATTGTTGGAGATATTTATAGGTGTAAATGACACACTGATCCACCCCAGAAGAGAAACTCCTCGACTCATCAGATAGATCCTGCACAAAGACGGGAGCTGGAAAGTTCAACTGCCTTCTATTAGTAAGGGCACTAAGTGTCACTTTTTGCTCCATACCCTTGATCTCATCACCTCCATTCTTTTCTCTCCTTATACAGTACCTGTTTACCTATTAAGCAGCATCTGCAAATGTGAAGAAATTTAAAAAGAAGATAGCTATACACAGCTACCAAAACAGTAGGATATGAGCATGTCCCAGGGCCCAAAAGTTGAAAAAGCCTTTGATGAATTAGAAGATGCAATATTAATAATATATAAATAAAGTACCAAGAAATCTTGGAGCATATGCTGGATATCAGATTCTGCTGATGCTGGCCTCTTCAAAGGTCTTCAGAATATATTCAATAGTATTACTCTTCAAAACTCAGGTTAGAATATATTGCCTTAACAAATAAATGATCATAAGAAGGTGCCCATACATCAAACACGTGTGCCTGGTCTGGGGCACATGCTAGGACTTTGCTACACTACATGCATAAGCAGTGTTAAGATTTGCACATTGCTGACCTTTAGGAATATAATAAATATCAAACAATATTAAGAAGATAAATTTGTCAGTCAGGATTGCAAGAACTGACAATATTTTATGACTAAAAGATGGTGGACTTTTTTAAAATGTAGCTCAACAAACTATTGGATTCAGGAAATCAGTATCTACTGAAACTCCTAGAAAAACAGACACTATTTATCCTCAGACTTTTGGACTCAGTTTGATAACAAATGGGATGAAAGACTTCATAGGATAAAGGATGCTTCTGAAATGCTAACATTGATGTGTATTTTTTCCTTTTATCTGTTTGTGGTTAGTCTTCGTATGTTTTTCAAAGTGGAGTACCAGAGTAATTCTCTTCCAAAAACTGAAATAAAGAATAACTGCAAAGATGAATTTCAGCTGGAATATAGCCAGTTATTTACAGGGAATACTCTTTGTGGGTGATAACATCATAGGAGGCTGTATTTTTAATCATCTAAAAACCAAACAAACACAACGAAACTGCAATTTCTGACACTGTTTTCAGCTTCTATTATGTTAAGCTTAAGACAAAACACATGTCCCGATGGAAATTACCACACATTCTCCTTTTGGATTTTGTTATTTTCTTGATTACACAAAAATTAATTTTTCCTTCTGAATCTATTCAGACGTACAGGTAATGCTCTGCCCTCTGTGAAAGGCCAAGGTTTACTCAGCCATGGCCTACAGATGTGATGTTGGCTTGTAATCAGATGCTAAAAAGAACAGATGGTTTAACCAAATCTAATTTGCTGGTTTAGTTATCCTTATGCTGCCCCTTTATCATACAAGTATTAAACATTTATACTATACAGTTAGAAGAACAAGACAATGCTTACAGCTAGTTTATGAGCTAACCTGACAAACATACATCCTGAGATGCTAAATTAATCATTTAAGTAGGATTCCAAGTCAGTGGTTTTTTCTGATGTAGTCTGGGATGAAAACTGCAAAAACTATTTCAAATTCTAGTATTCAGTAATGCTTGCCAACTCAGTAGTCGATCTTGCATTGTTCATTGGAGAAAAAAAGCCCAAATATAAAACTAAAAATATCCCCATCATCTCCAACTGCACGAACAAGGAAGCAATCTATTAAAAGTAAACTCAGACTTCGAAATCTGGCAATCTTCTATTTCCAAAATGCTTCTCAACAGGAAATGATGATATGTACAAATTGTTTGATTATTTCTTGTGACCATTTATGCATTGTAAGATCTGGGCTTGATCATCTCCACATTATTGTCTTTGCAATTGTCTTTGTGGGATCAGACCATTTTATCTGATACTGATATCTTTACTGATGATCTCATCATTGTAAAATTAAAACTTCTGAAGACTTTGCAGTAGTGTTTTGACACTCTCAGAATAGCTCCTGACGTCATCCTTCTTCAGAGACTTGACTCTAAGATTATTACTGGGCAAGAGTTTGCAGTGCTACAAATTAGGCCATTAATTGCAACCTAAGTTTAAAACCTATGGTTTGGCAAAGACAGTTTTCTCTAAGTAGGCCCAGTAGAGTTTTTGACTCTCCTTTTAGGAATATAGTAATTATTATTAAGAATGAACTGTGCATTGATTAAAAAATATATTTCCAGCTATTCTGTATCTAAGGCTGCTTTAGTGAGTTGACTCCAGAAAACCTCACAAAAAATTAGGTGTCAAGTCTGATGCCACATTCATTCTTAGAATGCTCAATGACAATTCGAATTTCTGTACTTTGAAACTGTAACTACATCTTTTAATCTGAGATGGATACATATTATTTTTCTAATACATTTTCACATATTATGTAATACACGTATATGTAGAGAATACCTGTATCTGAACTCCTTTATTTGTCTGGTTACTTAGGCAAAACAGAAGACAGAACTGAGCTCATAAATTCCATTCTTTATTCATTTATACACTTGATTCATTTGAGGCTCTCTGTCAAAAACATCAGTCACATCAGGATACAGCATCAGCAGACAATTAATGTTGCATTCAATGCCAAGTATTCATTAATGAAAACTAAACAGATGCAAGTTCACTGATGCAAACACACCATTGTTCTTCAGTGTAGGCCCAACATGAAAGGTAAAGCTGAAGATGCTTTTGTATGGCTACATTTCATTTGATCTTCTTAGCTTACATGTAATATCCACAGTATTGCATAACCTATAAGATATTTACCTCCGATCCACACATTATTAAATCAGAGAATGTACAAGAATCAGTAGTTCTATTATGTGGAGTATATGTACATCTCTACTGCTACCAGGTATCTCTACACTTCCATCTCTGCAGACACCTGACTTAAGTTTCAGTGAAGTGAGCAAAGAACCAGTTCAGTACTTTCCTTCTCTATTATGGAAAAAAAAAAAAAGCTAATTGGTATATCCCAACTGTGTTTCCTCTTATTCCTCTTTGAAAGTAATATGTCAAAGTCAGCCCCATATTATTCAGGAAGAGGAACATTGTGATTAAGGCCAGGCACACTGCAACAACATCTGATGGACATCTACCATCACATAAAGCAACAATAAAGTTTGTAATTCAGCAACCAAATTATTAAAAAAAAAAATCTAAATTCACATAAAACAGAAGATAACAAAGTAAATTAAATTCACTTTCTCATATCAAGAGTTTATGCAGTTCAAATAGCAAGATTCTTTAGCCAGGACCCTGTGAGACTTTCAGCTGTTTTCACAGGTGTAGAGGAAAACACATGATATAAATAGAATGCAAAGAAAACAAGGCCAAGGGAATAATCTATCAGTTGATCAGTGGGTTGTTCTGGTGTTTAATTGATAAAAAGCAGGACAAAACAAGTTATAAAAGCAGCACAAAAGAATCAAACACATGCTTATTTTTTCTTCTTAGAAAAATGTGGGCGCTCTTGGTTCTCATAGGTGTTGCATCTGTTTCTGCTCACCTGCAGGATCTTTCCTTTGATGGGTAAGAACAGACATCAAGTTTTATATTTGTGTGATTTCTTCTGCATGATCAAAAGCCTTTCAATTAACTTACCTGTTTCAAATCCAATCTTTTTCTTCCCCTACAGGCAGAAGGTGTTTCGTGTGATTCCGCAAAATGATGAGCAGGTGGAAGTCCTCAATTTCCTTGCCAGCATCATGGAGGTAAAGGACTTGGGGAAGTGGTTGTACTAGTAGTTGAAAGAAATATTTCTCCTTTTGCTCAAATAACAGATACCTCTTTTTTAA
Source organism: Dasyornis broadbenti (assembly GCA_013397935.1). Taxonomy (NCBI): domain Eukaryota; kingdom Metazoa; phylum Chordata; class Aves; order Passeriformes; family Dasyornithidae; genus Dasyornis; species Dasyornis broadbenti. The sequence goes on from VZRN01003942.1 coordinate 529,856, forward strand.
AAATCATGCTACTGAATTACAGACCTAATCTTGATTCCATTCAAGTCAGCTGTGGTGTTTTTTTGAAAGGAATAGGACAAGATAATAAAACTAGAGCTATACAAAACATTCAAACACCTCCCAAGAAAATCTGGTTTACCCAGTCTTAATGTCAAAGTGCTCATCAGAATTTAATAATAGAATAAATAAGTCTTAAATGCTGTATTCAGTGTGGTGTGCTTTCAAGATTATATAAATATGGAAATTCCAACTACCAGAACTTTTACCATTATAGGCGAAACATTTTCCTCATGTAAATAATCTAAAAATTTATACTCCCAACAAAATTAATTTTCCTTTGGCGTCTAGTCTCTCATGTCATCTTCTCTGACTTTCCTTTAAAGCTTCCTTTCTCTCCAAGCTGCATGTTTCTCACTGACCTTGATGTAGATATATGATGACACAGTGACACAATGAAAAACAATAAAGACAGCAAATGTGTTTTCAATATTTCTGTTCAGCTTTGATGTTGTAAAATAGCTGTTGCTGAAAAAGACACCATTAACCGTTGGATGAAAGGATGGTATTTTTAATGAAGTACAGATGCGGATACCTCTCATCAACAGGCTTCTATAGCATGCCAGAACAGTTTTTTTGTAGAACATACTATTGGAACGGTGCTGGCAATATTAAGAAAATTAAAATTTATCATGCTTGCTTTTAAGTGTGAAGTATCAAGGGATTGTTTGTTTTCTTTTTCTTTTAAGAAAAGATCCCTGAAGTACAATTGCTATACAAAGTAGTCAGTCAGGACTGATGTAATCGTATATTTTGGAACAATCATCTCACTTGATGACAATAATTAATGAATAACCAGCCCCAATTTCTTCATTAGATGAAAGGGTGAAAAGGCATCAGGCTGGCAAATCAGCTTTGCTTCCACTGGCCTTCAATAGGGCACTAAATCCAGAGGCTTGGATGCTTACTTCAGCAAAAATAAGTGAAGTAGTAATAACACTGTTGTTTGTCCACTTGAAATGAAACATCTTCAAAGGCACAGGTTCCTCATATTAACTTCAGTGATCTCTCTTAAAAGCCCTCATACAGATAACAGTCTTTTTCAGCTGATTTATGTAAAATATTCACATAGTGCACTCCTGATACTGAATAAATTTCTCTCTAAGATTTATAGGCAAAAACCTGAGCAAAACCCAAAAGCTTTAAGAATGAAAGAAGCTGTAAATATAGTTATAATATTCACTAGTCTGTATGAATGCAGACGCTGGAGAATACTTGACATCTCTGAAATTGTCACTGTCATCTCCAGAATTCTGCCATATAAAAAGCAGGGGCTAATAAAAACTTCTTCACCAATTTCCAGTTAAGGCACCATTTAGGTTGATACTTGTGACAAGCAACACTGGGTCGGTGTAACAGGACAGGAATGAAATTCAGTAGATTAATCACAACCTCACCAGCACACATAGACCAACTTAAAATCACAGCCAGATGTGTGTATTTACCTGTTTGTGTATTCATCTGGCCTTCTTTCAGGTTGACTTCTGGCAGCCAGACTCTGTCACAATGGTAACACCAAAAATGCAAGTTGATTTCCGAGTTGAAGCCGAGAAGTCTTTTAAGGTTGAAGATCTTTTGAAAGAAAGTGGAATGGAGTATCAGTAAGTTTCTTCTCATTACTATACTTTGAAGAGAAGCAGATACCAGGCAGAATGTATTTGAGCTTTTCAAACTGGTCAACTGATTTTCCTGTCATGAACTTCATCCCTCCTGTGGATGACTTTACTGGGTTCAGCTTTTCTATGACAGTTCAAATGGGCTGTAACAACGCTGCAGTGAAGGGGTAAGATGAAATGTAGATAGAAGCAAGAGACAGGAGGCAGACATGCAGTACCAGAAACTTCCCTGAGGTGAAACCTCACTGCAATGGCTGTGTATGGAGTGGAATAGAAATATTTCCAACTACAGACAGAATGCAGCAAAGGTCTAGCAAGAGCCAGAAAATACACCAGATGAAGAAACTGGACAGGGAACTGAAGCCAGAAAATAAAATGGTGAACTACAAGGGCCAACATGAGCAGGTCCCCACTGAGTTCTCTAAGTTGCAGAGCAATAGCTAGAGGGCCAAAAAAACCCAACAGGTGACAGACGGAAGACAGTTGCCAGGTGAAGGGCCAAGGAAGCATGGAAAACAGATTCCCAGGACAGCCTTGGGCTGATTGCAGTCACATACCAGATCCATGGCAAGGATCTCTTCAAAGAGAGAGCTTTTAATTGTATGTTATCTAGAAGTAAAAATGGCCTGAGCTGACCGAACATGACTGCAGCACAAGTGGAGGAAACAGAGCACACTGCCACATCACACATCACTGGGAATAGAAGCACTGTAGTGAAGAATAAGGAGAATAAGGACTAAGGAAAGAATGAGGAGAATAAGGAGTTGCCTGATCCTACTCTTTACTTCGTAACTTCCAATCACTGTATAAGCATTAAATGAGGATGAGAAATTGACTTTGAGCTGGGGTGGAGTGGGGTTGTCTGCCTTCATTTATCCTTTCACTTCACTTAAGCACTGCAAATTGGGTCTGCCCAGCTTCATTATCAGAATTCTTTGATGTGTAAATTATAGTCTGTCAACATCATGTACTCAGACACTGAAAGTCAGTATAATTTGATCAAATTTTTATTATTTCATTTGGCTGAGTGTAGAGTTTTTGTCTCTCAGCCCCACTGCTGTTGCTACTAGATCAAACTCCTTTATTGGACATCACACAGTTCTCATGATAACTTTCATAATCTGCTAAATCCAAAGGTAATCCATCCCTAAATTTACTGGCCTCATGTCAATCATATCTGATTTGGATGCCACTGCAGGAATAGAATCTACAAACACTCTGGAATAAATGGTTTTCAATAATCTCTCTGCATATACAGCACAGGAATCCAGGTTCAGTGGAATTTCCTCTTTAGCAAAGGAGCTACTCTACATGTGTTAGTTTTCCTACAATATTCATGAACTGCCTCAGGTTCATGCACAAATCTTTTGATTGCAACAAAAGGCCAGAATGTCTGGAAGCTGTCCCTGACAAACTTGAGTAGATCGTCCTTGTGACAACCCAAGCTGTTACAATTCTTTTGAAGTGCAGCTGCAATGCCGTGACATCATGTCATTTGCACTGTTTGTTCTGAAGGCTGCTGGTGCCTCACAAACTGGCCTCCTGTTCCTCTATCCAAATCACAAAGGTTCAAGGACATAGCCTGGGTGAGTAAGATTTGTAAGAGTTTTAAGACAGGCACTGGAAAAAACAAGAGGATTTCATTTTTTGATAGCCAAGGTTGAAATATAAGCAAAAGGTCCTCAAGAGCATGCTCAGTGATAAGCTGTGCTTTTGTGTCAGCCCCAGGGAAAGATGAACAGAAGATATCCAACCAATCCAGACAGGATGTTGAGGTTTTCTTGCAATTGTGTGTTCTATTTCAATAACTCACCTCACATGCAACAAAGTAACATGGAGCATGGATAATGCCACCTGCAACAGAACTGTGTCAAACCACATCTAAACTTTGGAAGCTTGGTTTGACAAGGAATTTCATCCCGCAAACATCTCTGGGTTGCTGCATGGTTTTGAAACATTGCTGCAGTCTAACTCTCCTCTAGTGCCAGAAGTTCAAGAGGGACTTTTTCCTATTGAGGCAGAAGCAACTGGCAACATAAGATCAACTGAGAGCTCATTATTAGACACACTCTGTCTCAGCACTGTCATTTTTCTGAAACCAAGCTGTTGCACCCTGGAGGTTAGTTAGTATGGGAGTAAAGCAGGTGCTAACTGGTGGGAGCCTATTGCTGCCTAGTCATTCTGGTGGCAAGGTTGAGGCAGAAAGTAGGTTCAAACTTAAAACTAATATATATTATTTTCAACATGCCCACCTTTCCTTTCACAATCCTTGTAGTCTTAATACCAGGAAGACCTTGAAATGTCTTACTTTCCTGCTAGATTGTTGTGTGGTTTTCTTCACATTTTTCATGATCCCTTCTTGCAGAGTTCTGATTGACAACCTGCAGGCTGCACTGGATGCCCAGTTTGACAGCAAAGTTCGTGCTACAAGCCACAGCTATGAGAAGTACAACGACTGGGACACGGTAAAGTCTAGAATTTACATTATCAGCTTGGTACCTCAGCCTCTGTAGCCAAAGTGCTTCCAGACTTCTTCCCTTTTTCTCTTCTGCTCCATCCATTGATAACATCTCCAAACTCTTCTTCCTCTCCACTACTGAGCTAGTTTGCGTAGGATACACTTATTTCCTCTACTTCTGCTCTCAATGCTGTAAAGAACGTCTGATAGAAATCTAATGACCAGGCTGAGATACTTCACTATTAATTTCCTCTTTCCACTACTTTTCCCATCTCCTCTGCCAAACAACTCGATTCTATTCCCTGCCTTGTTCTAGCTCTTCATCTCCCACCATAAGTCCTCCCCACTTCCTCCTCTTTTCACAGCCATGCTCATTTTTCCTGACATGTAATTGTGGCCATGCCACTCTTCACATCTTTGCAGTGGCTCCTTGGAAATCTACAAACTATGTTAAATATTAGGCCACATTATATGCTCAGAAAGACTATTCTGGCTTGAAGTCTGTAAATTAAGTAGTCTGGACCTGAGGAACAGAGACATCAATAGATTTACCTTCTTTATTAAACAGATAGCTGCTTGGACTGCTGATATTGCTGCTCAGAATCCAGACCTTGTCTCTCGTAGCGTAATTGGGAAAACATATGAAGGACGGCCAATATACCTTCTCAAAGTAAGTGCCTCGATTTCTTCATGCCAGACTGTTCCCTTATTAATCTCTGCAAGATTATGATGTCTATTAAAACACCAATGATGCTAACAAAGTAATAGACACTTTGCAGAAAATCTAATATATGTTGTTTAGTGCTATTATGATATTTTTCAAATTTTATTTTTTAAAGGAGCATAATGAATTATCAGAGGTTCAGACATATAAATTCAATCATACTCCTGAGAGCTATTTGAATGATATCTACCTTTATATTCTCTCCATCTGTTGTTTGTAAACCCTTTTGCTTTAAAAGCATCTATAAATGGCAGTCTCTAGCAATAGGAAACAAATTTGTATCTTCACCATATATAATTTTGAGCTGGTTTTGACTGGGGTAGAGTTAATTTTCTTTTCAGTAGCTGGTATGGAGCTGTTTAGGATTTATGCTGATTTGGAAACAGTGTTGATAATTTAGGGATGTTTTAGTTACTGCTGAGCAGTGATTACACAGAGCCAAAGTCTTTTCTGCTTCTCACACCACCATCCAGAGGAATGGGACCTGGGAGGGGACACAGCTGGGACAGCTGACCCCACCTGACCCAGGGGTTATCCCAAACCACATGGCTCATGCTTAGTAATAAACTAGGGTGAAGGTGAGTCAGGGCCACTGCATGCGGTCTGGTTGGGCAATTGCTTTCATTTGCATCACCTTTCTTGGGGTTTATTTCTCTGGTTTTGTTATTTTCCTTTTCATCGTGATCATTATTATTATAATTATTATTATTATTCATTAAACTGTGCTTATCTCAGCCCTGAAGTTTGCTCTGAGTGAGCTACTGTGTTGTGCTTAGTTATCAGCTGGGGTTAAACCACAAAAAGGTTTTTTTGTAACTCTTATTAATTAATAAGACAATAAGTTAAATAAAGGTGAAAGGATAAGAAGTACTTGCCCCAAAATGCACAAGTATTTACAATAATATATCATTCAAACATACAATATAAACTTTTAGAGACACAACAGGAAATAAATCAACAGTGCAGAACAATCAAATAATTGGGGAAAGCTTATCTACATCAATAAAAAGGAAATGATTAAGAGTATTGTTTTAGCTTGAAGATTACGGTCAGCTACAGTTGGGAACACTGCATAAGTTTCCATTTAAACAAGGGATGCTATATTTGTATAAAGTTTGACTTTCTAGGTCAGCAAGCTGACTGACTTGTTCTGCATACAATTTATTTTGTTCAAGCCCTGGGTGGTTTTTTTGTTGGCTTTTTTTTCCTAGATGGGAAAAAGTGGTTCAGATAAGAAGGCCATCTTTATGGATTGTGGTTTCCATGCAAGAGAATGGATCAGCCCTGCTTTCTGCCAGTGGTTTGTGAAAGAGGTCAGTAAGCTCAATGATGAAAAAATATTTTACAACATGCAACCATGTGTAAGAAAATCTTAAATGAGCAGCAAGAGCTGAGGCCATGGCCTTTTTACTTCTAAGTACCTGTCTGCTCATGCCTTCTCTCACCTCAGATGGTTAAGGTCTACTTAAACCAGATCTTTGTACTTGGACCTTTAATCTTTCAGCAGCTTAAGACAACCTGAAACATGTCCAAGAGATACAGACAACTACAAGGGTTACTCACACAGTTTGTAAATTCTTTTTTTGCACCTCTAGTCAGAGAAAGGTGACAGAAAAGCAAATAGCTCTAGTAACACTATAAACACAGTTAAGAAACCTGCACAGGTGAAATCGGCTTCACTTCAGTCTGGGATACTTTAGGTCTTGAATTAAAAATTGTATGTCCTTTATATGTTCTTTCTCACCATCAATATAAAGCAGGTGGGAGTTATCAAATGCTGCACAGTCATCTTCACAGAGACAGGTATATTACCCCTCAGATGGGAGAGATCAATCAATTTAGCAGAGCAAATTACTGATTGAATCTCAAATTTTGTAATAACTTCTGTTTGAAGATTATTAAAAAAAAAAAAAAACACCAACAAAAACAAACAAACAAAACCACACCAGAAGCAGCAGCTGGAATTTACAACCCAAGACAAGGAAAGCCTACGTGAGCCAGCCATGCTGGCAGAGGCATCAGCATCAAGTGTAATCTCAGCCTTATCAGATAGGCATGCGGTTTTGTGTAAGGAGCAGTGGAAATTGGAAGTGACAGTTCAGTGAAGTTAATGGGAATGTGATTTCATTAGTGCCTAATAAGGCTGCAGACAGTATGTGGTACCATTCTTCTCTCAGCAATTCACGTCACTGCAGCTGTCATTTTCACTGTCTAGTCACTTAATTCATGGGTGTATCTGACACCAGCAGTGCCTCTACTCTGTGTATCCATAGGCAGAAGCGCTTTAAAAGCGCAGACCTCTGAGCATCATCAGTATTTCACATGGTACTACTTCTAGACATAAAAGTAAAAAAAATAGAGAAAAACATAAGCAAGGTAGATTTTTTTTTATATGTATCTCAAAACAGAAACCCACCCAGACAACAAAACAAAAACCCAAGCATAAAATAAAACTCAGGAAAAGTAATTTCAAGTGATCTGAAACTGCTTTTCTAGAGTTTACATCCCACCGCCCTACTTGCCTTTCTCCATTGCATTACTCTCTGTGTGGTCCTTTACGGCTGTGTAAACAAATGGGTGCAACACACTTAGAGCAAATTTCCATGATCATTGTATGGTCTCTTAACACTGATATGAATCTGTGAACAAGCATAGCAAGTGCCAGACCATGACCAATCAGGAGATACAGGATACGGCAGGAGTTCCTGTGTTTGTTATTCAATATACGTGTCTGGAAAAGTGGAGGGAAAGATCTGTCTCTCTATGAATAAATGCATCCACAGAATTATGACTGGAAATATGTTAGGATGTTACTCAGAAATATTCTCTATAATTCTGGTTGTTGATGAAATTTCTGCACAACAGATATAAAAAAATGGACATAATAATTTTTCCTTCTCACATAAATTAAACCTTTAAGGTGCTAGGACGTAGGGATAATATATGGACAGGAATATTGTTCTGTCTGTAATCCAGAAGCTAGCAGATGGAAATCTCTTTCCAGTGATTTATTATCCTGTCCAAAATCAACACTGCTGCATCTAATAATTTATCTAGCAGTATAAGATGGTTTTCTAACAGCAGTGTGGTTTGAGCCAGTGCAAATCTAATCACATATAATAACACAGCAGAGGTGCCATCTCATGTGCTGGAGTGACCTGGATGACTTGATCTATCACATTCATTAACTCCCAGCCTAGACCCAGGCCTTTATATACACACAGGAGATACACATCTGTGAAGGCATCATCAGCTTTTTCTACTTTTCTCCAAGTAGGCTGTGGAGACCTATGGAAAAGATACTGTCATGACCACACTTCTCAACAAGCTGGACTTCTATGTTCTGCCTGTTGTTAACATTGATGGTTACATTTACACTTGGACAAATGTAAGTACATTCTTCTTTCTTATTACTGGAAAATTCAACTGTCAGAACTTACTCTTAGTTTTCATCTATGATTCTTTTGCAGGATCGCATGTGGAGAAAGACACGCTCTAAAAATGCTGGTAGCAGTTGCATTGGGACAGATCCCAACAGGAATTTTGATGCTGGCTGGTGCAGTAAGTGTCTCCTAACAAGAGTTGCAAGCAATTATGCACAACTGCAACAGCCAATATATTTAATTATGGATTTCCTCTACCTGATGGTCCAGCTTCAGCTTGAGTGAAGACCACCAGTGCAATGGCTTGTGTTTAATTTTTAGAGAAAAGAAAGGAAAAAAAAAGCCAAACTTTGGCTACCAGCATCATCAGTATGGCTACTTCTATGAACATATCTGCACACACATGTGCATATATATACATATATACTTACATCTATACACATAAATACACACACACACACAGACACACACCATGAGTTCAGAACAGAAGTGCCATGAGTTCAGAACAGAAGCCAAAGGAGCTTTCTTTAATGGAGAGACGTCTCCTCTGAGTGGTTTCTACTTCTCTTTTCTATGGAAGTGCCTTAGAAATGGAGAAGTTATGCAAGGAAAGAACTGTTAAATACTGAAGCAAATCAACATTCCAAATAATTTCCATATTATAAGGCTTTACATCAACATTCATGTTCTTCCAGCTATGCACACTGCAAAGGCCATATTTATTCAATGCTATGCGATGTTTCCCAATGTCTTAACTATGCCACAAAATACTCCTTCTTCTGATAGGGCATGTGTATTAGCAGGATTTCCAAGGCTTACCTACAAAAGTGGTATAATATGACTATCTGAATAACCTACTTTGTCATTAAGTACTCATTAAATTCACCTTTCTTTTCAGCTGCTGGGGCCTCAAAATCCCCCTGTGCTGCCACTTACTGTGGCTCTGCACCTGAGTCTGAAAAGGAGACCAAGGCTTTGGCTGATTTTATTCGTGAACATCTTTCTACAATCAAGGCATACTTGACAATTCACTCCTATTCCCAGCTGCTGCTGTTTCCTTATTCATACACTTACAGTTTGCCATCGAATTACCGGGAACTGGTGAGTCTCTGTCATTTTGACTTAGTGAAAAGAATAAGCAAAAATCATCACTTGCTATTTACGTCCCTTTAACTTCAAGCAGTTTCTTTAGCATCTGGAAAGAATCCGTACTGCCAGTTTCTGAATATTTTAGTATTTCTTAGCAAGTACAAGGGAAACCATGATAGTTTCAAGATAGTTCAAGCACAAGAACTTAAGAGCCTTATTTAATTTCCACATACACAATGAATTTGCTACAAGGTCAGTTTTGTCTTCCAGTCATGCCATCCAGAAATCCACTCTGCTGTGCAGCACTGCCTCTTCCTGACTCCAGAGGTTACTCTTTGTGTAGCTTTAATATTTTACATTAAAACTATGGCCTGTAACCCAGGCTAGCAGCTTGATAGATTGGAATAACTATGAAATAACTCAACTAGTATCAACAGCAGGCAAGAATCTCTGTCTATCACTTTCTACTGAACCTCAGTTCTCGCTGAAGCAAAATGGTGAAATTTCTACTGGCACAGGATCAGGACAATGAGGCAGTTATTGACAAAAGTATAATTGAAAACAGATACATAACATAAAAAAAAAAATCCAGTTTTAAGGCCTTTTTCAAGAGGCCTGGATTCAAACACAAACATTTTATTTAGAAGAGGAGAGGATGAACGTGGTATTTTAAAGGACAATTCCTCTTTTATCAATTCTAGAGAAAAGTCCCTCTCTAATGCCATTTAAACAAGATTTTTTTTATATACTTAAAAACAGATAGAGAGGTTAGAACTATCAAATGTGTATAAAAGATGTAAACAATTCATAGGCCAAGAATCAACAATCATGAATAATAAAATGACTTCAGTTTTCTGGCATATTAGCAATTAGAATCTGTTGGCAGGGAAAACAACACAGCAAGACAAAACAAACACATTATGATTACCCCTCTTTCCTGGATGCTGCCAAAAGTCCAAGGCAACAACATTGTGTGTTGCTCTGCCATGCAGGTTTGACAGATTTATGAGTGCTCCCAAATACATGTCTTGATTCTGAACACAAATACAAAGTGAGGCCAAGAGTGAAGTTTCTTGCTAGAGTTTTTTACAGCCCAAAAAAGAAGATTAAGTTAAAATGAAGATTTTGTTTTCTTAATTCATATCCCAGGAATTTTGTAATTGAAATTATTTCAGGGAGTGATAGGAATGTATTGCCTTCATTTTTTACAAAAGCTTCGTATTTCACACATTGCAGTCCAGTCTAAAGTAATAAAACAGCACTAAACACTTGATTTGCTTTGTTCTCAGGATCAAAAAGTTTCCATTTGTCAAAAATTTGCATGACATTCTTCCCCCATTTTTGAATGAAAATGTGATGAAATGTAACTAAAAGTACAGTGTGTTTCTCACAGTATTAAATGGAAAAAGTTTACATTGACAGCTCATTGCTAAAAGAATCCTTAGCAGTAAGAAAGAACCTATGTGCTTTGCTACATTTTAAAATTCTTAAATTAAAATTTTATATTGTCACTGTTCTATTTTAATACATAGTAAAATTTAAACTCCACTTTCCTGCCATACAAGACAATTCTGCTGTTACCATAGAGCATAAAAACTAAATAGCTCAGGAATACAGGCCATATATTCCTCTTCAGCCACTTGATTTCACTTTGTGTATTAGTCTTTCCAATGTCACTTTACCCTCTATTTTAAAACAGTCACACTGATACCAGATGGAGTTCCATTATATTCTTCTACAAAGCAACCACAAATCTGATCACCATGAAAAGATGACCTTATGAGTGTTTTTCACATCTTAATTAAGGGAAATTATTTCCTCTATTGGTGATCCCAACAGAAAAACAGCAGGATCCTAGAGGTGTTCAACTTGTGTAGTATCTGATTTTTGCAAGGGAAGACTTGTTGCCAAAAGTCCTTTTGGAGAATGAGATAAGAGTATCACCCAATCGACATGGCCTGTAGTTGGGATAATTAAACAGAAGGGCCTTATGCACTCCATGTCAGTGAAATAAATAGGAAAACTGACTTTCATAGGCTGCGGGTCAGGTTCACAAGTGCAGCTTTTCAGGCTAGTTCAGATAACTTGAGACACATTCATTTAAGCTGTGACTAAAGAAAATTTAACATTTTCAATCAACAACTGTACATGCTTGAGACAAAATAGCTACAAAAAGAGGAATTACTTTATATGCCAATTGCTGCATTTAATATCTAAAAGTTCTGCCTAGATTTAGAATTTAGAGAAATGCCGAAAAATGAGAATCTTAACTTTTAATAGATATTGTTTGGGCAAATAAAATAATTATAAATAATTTTGTAAATGAAGAAACAAAATTTATAGTGCCATTATCTTATCTTAGATGTTATTTTTACCCTGACAGATTTAGTAAATTAAAGGAACTATAGCTGCAATTTCTTATCTCTTTCAGTGAGCAACTGGACATGTGTTTGAACAAAACCTCGCATGTCTGCTTATCATTAATAACATTTTGTTCCACTGTATTTAATTACAGGTAACATAATATCATGGAGCTTATGTTGCATTCCAGTGTCCGAGATATAGAAGGGTGTAAAGATTGAGTAATTTGAGATTGAAAGCACTAAGTCTGCATAAAAGAAAGGTCCAGAGAACGTCTGTACCTTTGTTCTCTGAACATGTAGTGAGCAGAGTGTTCATTGGGCTCAGAAGCCTTTTTCTGTTCACAGCCTCAGGAAATCACCAGAGGGCCTAAAACTGTTTTGGTTTGTCAGGTAGAACAGGGCACTCTGAGAACCCCTTTATGCTCCACTGCATAGCTACAGCAAATCAGAACACCTCCAAGTTACTGTAACTTACTTAGAGCCAGGGATTAGAACTACCCCTCAACCATGGGGCGTAAAACGTGAAAGTCAAGTATGTCCCTTCCTTCCCACAACTTCCCACTCTTCCCCTGAGCCGCAAAAGGATCTGTGAGGCTATCAATCCCACAGCTCACAAGGATTTTACCAAAACGTGTCTCTCTGTATTCAGGGTTGTTGTTTTGTTCCCCCCAACCTGAGGATTTGCACAAAATTTTCACTGTTATCCAAAACCAAAAATAAAAACAACCAAGACAGGAAAATCTAGGTCAGGAATTTCTCAGAAATTACACAATATTGTGATGACACCCTAAAAGAAATATGTCCTCCTTTTGGAGAATCATATTTTGTCTGCCTCACAATCCTCTTGGCTCATTCTTTACTATACCCTGGAGTATTGCTCTGAACACGGAATACACATTTGAATCTCTCCCCTACAGGGAACAGAAGCATTAGCTTTTCACAATAAGAAAATACACTTGGCAAGACCAGTATCTCTCCACATCCCAAAAAGATTATTTTCATCTCTATTTTACTACTCAAATTTTTGTCCTCTTGCAATAAAGAACTATGTATTTAATCAGACTTCTCATAAACAGTTCAGCCCATCATTTTTAATCAGTTCATATGTTTGCCTTAACCTCCCATTGGGTCACCCTATGCTTTCCTTATTTTCAGCAGACAAATCTATCAATTCTTGTTTGTATTTGAATTGGTTCTGAACTGTAGTTTGAGAGAGCAGAGGAATGTGCATCATGCCCTTCCATCCTTTCCAGTTCAATTCCATCTCTCAGTTAAACTCAGCACCAAATGCATCTGTGCAGACAGCTCAGACTCACTTATCAGATTAATGTAGGTGTGTTATTAGAGTTTCACAGGCTGCAGAATACTTACATTTATTTACAACCCAAGATAATTCCAGTCTGTATTACTTGAATGCATACTGGCTGCATGGGTTGTTGTTTCAGCTCACCAAAATTCTCCCTTCATATTGGGTCGGTCTAGCATTTCCTTTCCTCTTGAAATAAAAAAATAGGACATATTAGAAAGTGGAGATTTGCCCAGGGTCTGTGCAGCCTGCAAGCGTGAATTTCAATATATAGCATGACACTGTGACTATCAGTCTGATTATTTACCTTCGTGCCTGTTTGTTAAGTCCTGAATATGTTTAAGATCTATGAAAACCTGTGGCTAAGAACTGTTGAATAGCAAAAATCCTACATCTCAGAGACTCAGACAAGCCAATCAGGCATTGCAATCTGCTGCTGTTGTTATCTGCACTATTGCACAGACTGCATTACTCTGATTGTACTGGTTGGTACAGTAAATATTGTTAAAGTCAACTGGGAAGCACAACAAAGAGGAAAGTGGGCAGCAAAGCAATATGTGAAATTGGCTTCACAGCCCCCTCTGTTGAGTTTACCACAACAGAACTGTTCTGTACTGGCAATCTTAAAATTGCGAAAAGGATGTGTTTAGTAGCAGCATCTTCCAGATGAAGTTCTTGTGTGAATCTGGCTGATAGACAGGAGTCTCAAACAGGTATAGGGCCCTTTTACCTTACCTGAACTGCACTGGAAACCCTCTCACCAGGGTTTAAGGTGAGAGGGTTTCTTAAGCACTCTAGAAACTGTCACAGAGAAATAGGTTTGTAAAGAAATAGAACCATTCCACTGAAGTCCTCACTGGCTGGATTCCCTGGGCTCTTGTAGCATATTCTTAACCATGAGCACAACAGAATACTGAACTAAATTACACATCATCATGGATGCTTGAGGGGGGAGCCTGTTTGGGAGTCTGTTTTTATTGGCAAAACAAGAAGGCTCAGAAGTTTAGATTCACTTGGCTGAAGCTAACTTAGCAAATCTACATTTTCGGACTTTCATTACAAAGGAAGTTGAGGGTCACTTTACTTAACAAGTAAAGCACACAAGATCAAGGTGAAGGGAATACACAGTTTTCAGCCTTGGGCAAATCAGTTCAAAGTCCAGTGAGGGAAGAGAGCAAGGAGTCCAGTCAAGCAGTGAAAAGGCTTCTCCAGACCACTCTCAGATTGAGAGGGCAAAGGGAGTTGTCCACAAACAGCAGCTGCATAATCAACATCCATGGAGTGTTTCTAAATGGTCACAGTTTGCTGGCAAATCCAGCCTGATGATACAAGAGTAAAATGAGGCAGATGCTCCCACAAAAGTTACCTATTAACACATAAAATATGCTTAGCCTGAAAATTTATCTTGCTAGTTCAAACTTCCAGATGTGTGAAAGAGAAGCCAGTACTACATCTTTCATTAAAAGCTAATCACTGAAAAAACCTAGGTTTGAAGGTTGCTAATTATGTAAGATAATGGCAACTGAGAACACAACGCTGCTGTCTCACTGGCCCACGCACTCTGTACACAAGATCAAGTGAAATATTGGTAATTGCAGTGTAAACACAGGTGGGTGATGAGGGCAGGAAATGTTGCCTTCTGCTGAAATGACCAGCTCTGAAAGCTCAGCTGGGAGTCAGAAGTTGAAAAGCCATTTCTGCTCCCAGTTACAAGGTATTACTTGAGTTATTTCTTCGACTGCAGGGCGCCACTTGTTTCTCTGCTACTATAAATCTCAGCAAAATTTTCCTTGCAAGAGAGGGATTCTTAACAGTATTAAACCCTAAACAAACAAATCCCAAACAAACCACAATTCAGTTAAGCCCATTGTGCCAAGAGATGTAGAAAATCATTGAACAGCAAACAGTCTCCTCAAAGGTCAAAAGGAAAACAATGTTTCTCCTTGCAGGTGTATTCCAAACAATTTACAGGCTTGAAAAACCAAAACACTTTTCACGCTTTTGGAAAATGTTGGGCATTATTTATATATCTCTGCATAGACCTCCCCATTATTTCCTTCTTATGGATTGCTTTGAGTAATTGAGCTATTTTGAAAAGAAAACAAACACATTTTCCTCATATTTTGTATTTATACTCACATGTATTTACTTAATACATATTATTTCTTCTGGTTTACATTATAGTATTAAGAGATTACATTTGTTCCTATAAAGCTGAAATTTATTTTTCTACCTTTAGGTTTTGGACTGTAAATCTATTAGTAAAGTAAATGATAGCGAGTCATTTAAAGGAAAACAAAAAGATACCAAAACTTCTGATAAAGCTTCATTTCATGATGAAGTCATAATGCTTAGGCACGTTTTTTACTTAGACAAGGTAATTTAAAATACCACCTTTATCTCCAGCCTGGAGAGCTTGAGGAAGTTTTTTATCTGGATTCAAGGCTCTAAACAGCTGGAAATCATAACTGCTCTTTCTATAAATCTCTGTTTCTACGACTTCCTGGCCAATAATAAAAAAAATCCCTTCGGTAAAAAGATTTC
The DNA here is from genome assembly GCA_013397935.1 of Dasyornis broadbenti. NCBI lineage: Eukaryota > Metazoa > Chordata > Aves > Passeriformes > Dasyornithidae > Dasyornis > Dasyornis broadbenti. The sequence goes on from VZRN01003942.1 coordinate 545,396, forward strand.
CTGACATACTTTTCCCAGTATATGTTCTGGTATGATTTAAAGCTGTCATTTGGCTGCTGGGTGGAAGGAATGCCCTGGGTGAAACAGCCCCAAAGAGCAGCTCTGCTGTTCTATTGTCCTTATTTTAGTTTACTAAAGAGACAGCAAATACCAGTTACCAACAGGTCTGCATATTCTATCAGACAGTCTTTCCAAATTTTATTTCCATTTCACTTATATTTGAAAAAAGGAAGAATCACTTTACGTTTAAAAATTCAGTTGCTATTGAGAGAAGATTTGACTCAATCTCAGCTGCTGATTAAATGCGTATATTATAAACAACAGATGGCTGAAGAAAACATAGTATCACTAGCAGATAGCAGACTCCAACCTCTACAATTCCCTCAACGTGTTAAAAATTATTTTGGATCTTAGAAAAATCAATTTGTTGAGGGATTAAAAAAGAAACAAAACAAAACAAAACAAACAAAAAGAAGATTGCAGGAGAGAGCTCAGCTACTCCAATTGCTCTACATCCAAGATTGTGAAATGCAGAGCAACAACATTCTTCCTGCAATTGCTTGTCTTTGTGTGATAGAGAGGCCAGAAACCAAACCCCACATTCAGGTACAGCCAGTGTTATAGGTGGAAAGACAAGCTTCAAGTATGCTTTTGTCTGCCTTGTTTAAATATCCTTCATATTCTAAAGGACCACAGATTCCTAGAGCAAACTCCCACAATTCCCAAATGTTCAAAATCAAATGTTTGGGAATGGGGAAACACTTTCAATTCTGCAAGAAAGTAGGCTGCCAGTGATAATGCAAACATGTTGTAATGTTTTTTAGAAGCTGAGAAGGTTAACTAAAATTTTCTAAATACATTGTCCAATATGCCTTTTTGAGTAATTCAGAAGAACACTTGAAGCATAAGGATGAACAGAGAATATTTTACAATATATCTTCCACTGGGAAGTAAGCCAGAGTGTAACCTAGAGAGAAGGAAAGGGCTTGAGGAAATTCCTGGAATAGTAAGCCATTCAGCTGCAAGCTATAAAGATAGATATGGCAACCCATTGCTTATTCTTATACTGAACATATGCTTTCAAAAATAATTCATATTTATCATCTGTTAGTAATAGTTTTCATGTGTTATTACCAACATGCTGTATAATGAAGAATTGGAAAAGCCACACATGCCAAAGAAAAGTCTGTAATTTTCCTTAATGCAAACATACAAAGCTTCATACTAGTATTGATGGGTCTGATCCAACCCTCACTGAAATCAGTGGGAGCTGAATGAATCCCTCTGTGCACAGGAAATGAATTGAAATTAATGAGACTACATATGGTTTCAGGGTAATTTACGTCTTTTCTGGCTGTTAATATTTATAAGACTTTAATCTGCATCCACTTGTATCAATGTTCAACTCCCCTGACTGAGCTGACTCTATTCTGAATTTATAGCTGCATGAGCAGAAGGAAAAGAAAGGCTATTGTATGTTTGCAATTTACTGTACCAAGTTATTACCATATTCTAAGATTCTCTTATCTCTAAGTAAGGTTCCTTATTCAATTCCAACCTTGTACAAAAGCTCTTCTAAGTCTAGAAAGTGCTGTTACCTCTTGTCCCCTTATCTGTCCAAACTCCACTGGACTGTACACCAGGCTGCAGCAGACCATACACAGACTGGCCCACACTCAGACCTTGGAGAATGAGATCTTTACTGATAAGCCTTTTTCACAACACCAGGAGAAGCTGTGCCTTGTCAGCTACTGACACCTAGCCATACCGAGAGGTGAACAATTTTCAAATGAAAACTTCTCTAGCATGGCTTTTCAGTTTATTCAATAATGCAATTGCTAAGATTCACTCAGAAAGCTTCTGAAAATCTGCATTTATCATTCTTCTTTTCCTACAGAATTCCATTGCTAGTGCTGCTTCCAAAGAGCTGGCCAGTTTGTACAACACTGACTATACATATGGTCCAGGAGCTGAAACAATCTGTAAGTACTGACCTAAATACACTAACAAACTAGATTAAGTGCTGCTTGGACTATAAAATGCAGTTTTCTAGTGATTCTTGTTCCTCTTTCTAAGTAGTCCCCTTCTTTCTTCACATGCATATACTAAGAGGTATATATGGGATCTGTCATTTCTAAATTATGGGATAATTTATTCCTTAGGGATCCCAGGAAGTGTGTGACCCCCTGGAAAGTAAAGCGATGTAGCAAAATGTTTATGAATTCATGTGCATAGCATGAATTCCTAAATCATACACAGCTTAGATTTAAATATAAAAACTTTGACCTGAGATTTTCTGCGTTTCCAGTATCTCCAAATCTAAAACAGTGCGAATCCTTTGATTCCACTGTGTGATGTGAATTCTTCATCCACTCTAGCAACACCAATTTCTTTTAGTTTGCTTTACATTCTGAGACACATACTAATTACAATCCTATTTGTAATTTGTAATGACTAATTCTTCTACCCTTCTTGGGAACTCAGTCGTGGATATGGCCTTTGCAGTGCCAAATGCCAAGTTGAGGTTGCCAAATCTAGATTTATCAAACTTTAATATCTCCCATATTTAAGATTGCTTAATTAACTTAAATATGGAAACTAATATTTTTTTTTTTGCCTGTTTCTCCATCCTCAAATAGTTAACACTCCCTACAAAACATTTAAAAAACCAGTTTCTACCAATTTTTAGAATATTTATGGAGATTCTTCCTTTAGAAAGGTTTTGGTGATGCTTGGCAATTCTGGAGGCTCCTTCCTTAGCAAAAGAGACTGTTTTTATTGTGCCAGGTACTGAAAAGGGAGGTGCTATTTGTCCAACAGAAAATGATGGAGCTGAAATCCCAGATATGCAGTTCTGTCACATCTCTGTGAACCTCTAGAAGCCACAGAGTGAGAGGTTTATTTGCTTCTGATACCCAGCCTTTCTCAACATCCACATGCAACCCCGCCATTCTCCTGCTCCTTAAACATTTCTCCCATCGTTTCCCCACAACAGTAAAAAGGAGGGAACTTGTATACACTTGCTTGCACAAATCAGCTGGAACAAAGCTCATAAATGGCCTCAAATCACAGAAGCTTTCCCATGGGCAGGATAAATCAATCAATTCAGTGAAAATTTCTTTTTAACTGTCCTTTCTTCATTCCTGCTATGTGACTTGACTCCAAAGTATTTGTCATTTGATGTGTAGCCACTCTGTCCCAGTTAAGCTTTATTTCATTTCTTTACCAACAGACCTTGCTGCAGGGGGCTCTGATGACTGGGCTTATGATCTAGGCATCAAGTACTCTTTCACTTTTGAGCTCCGGGACACCGGGAGATATGGTTTTCTTCTTCCTGAATCTCAGATAAAGCCAACCTGTGAAGAGACTTTACTTGCTGTTAAATATATTGCCAACTATGTCCTTGAGCATTTGTATTAGAATGGAGTTCTAAAAACTATTAAAGTAGGCTTTATTCAAAGATGCCTTCCTTTTTTTTCTTCCCTAACAATACATTTTTATTTCTATTTACTTAATGTTCTTAGTCATAGTCTTAGTCTATCATAGGTCACTAGAACAAGTTTTTCAAGAGAAATTTTAGAAATTCAAGAGAAATTAAACATTTTTATTAAGACAACTGACATAGTCAGGGGAGTTGAAAAAGAAGGAGCACAAGAAGACTAATCAACCTAAAGGTTGCCTTATTGATTAAAATTATCTTTACACATAGGAGACAGGCTGAGCATTAGAGCCTGCATGGCCTGACTGTTAACCACAATGAAAACAGCCCGGTGATCCACATAAATGGACTTTTGCCCAAACGTTCATTGCCTTACTGGCAATAGTAGTAAGGAGAAGCTCACATCACATACTTTTAAAATTAGATTAGCTCTGATGTGCTCTTTTGAATTTTCTCAAAACCCACCTTGGATCGGTCCCATCACCGAAAAATAATTTGGATCTGCAGTCACCGCTAGTCCAATCTGGACTCAGTCATGAAAACTGTAATTACTATTAATGGCCAAAACTTGATATAAATCATGCTATCCTGCATTTAAGGCTCTCACGCTCACTACAGTAGCATCTCCCAAAACGTTCTCAGAGTCCTTGTACTTCTTGGGGCCCCACATGTTCCTACTGTCATGAGCTGAAGAATCATAAACAGCCATAAAGACTGAGTCTGGTGATAAATGATTGACTGTTTCTTTCATGAAAAGCTGTAGAGAATTATCCCCTCACGATCAATTTTCTGTACAGGTAATGTGGGTCTGATTGGGTCAGAGTGAAGGTGATAAATTGCCACTCAACATCTTTGCCACAGAGCTGCAGAAAATGTGTTTGGCATATATTAATGCTGTTTAGAGCTTGTCTAATATGGGACACACTCTGTACAATGATAGGGAAAAACCTTATGTCAACAGAGAACCTGGCTGATCTGCCTGCCACTGCTGGAAGCTCTGAACAGAGACTTCCAGTGTCCATTGATGTTCCTGGAATTAATTCCATTTCTGGCAGGTCCTTAGCTAATCGACTCAAAACAGCCCCAGAAATGCATATTATAGAAAATGGTTCTCCAAAGAAAATCATCAGATTCAAGACCTGTCAAAAACTACATGTTCTCCCTTTTTGTCCCTTTTCAGTGGAAGGAAACAGGAAGACAGAGTCCAATTTAAAATTACACTTTCATTTACACGTATAAGAAAAAGAAAGGCACATATCCACTAGCCCACTCCAATTAGCCCAGCAGCACTTGGATATTTCTCATACATGAGTGATCCATCTGGTTTTGATCACTGGTGAAACTGAACCCATGTGTGAAACTAGCATGTACCAGTAAAATACCATATCATTCTGTTTTGCGTTAGGAGTGAGGGGAAGGATAATCAACGTTACTAAAAATAACACAGGAAGGAGGCAGAACATACTGGCTGGAGCCAAACATGTCACAAAGAGCAGGAAAATAAATTTCTCGGAATATAAAATATTTTGGCTAATTTTAACTAAGTATTAACAACCATCCAGGGAGTACCCTGACCGTAACTATGCTATTTGGGAGTATGTCACAGGCTTTACACCAACTGCAATATGAATCACTGATACCCAGAACTTAGTACTATGGTGTAGTTGACAAGGGGGTGTTCAGTCAAAAGTTCAGTCAGCTTGATGATCTTGGAGGTCTTTTCCAGCCTTAATGATTCTATGATTCCACTCTGTGATTCTATGATCCAATACCAGACAAGCACTTTGTAAGACTGCAGGCAAGCAAATTCACAGCTACAAATGCAGTTGAGGGGTAGGTCACAGCACCCAGCAACTCCAACAGCATTAGAGTTATTCCAGTTAATTTAATTGTGTGACTCTAAGGCAGAATATGGTACACATTTGGTGGCTCTGACATTCACAAATCAAGTCACAGCAAGGCAGTGATCTGCAGCTTTTCTGTGCCTTCTCCCCAGAAGTTCATATTTTGGCCTCAGCTTCCCATTAGGTCACCTTATGCTTTCCTCATTTTCAGCAAACAAATCTAGCTTTATCAATTAAACTCTCCCCAGAAGGCACTCATTAGCACTGCTGATCAAATTACACAGATGCAGAGAAGAGCAATCAAATGTGGTATTATCATCCATGCAGCTTGGAACATAAGCCAAAGAATATATGGGAGAAATTTAAGCAGGAAAGGACATTCTGCTAGCAGGTAAGGTGCTAGTGCAGAGACACTGAAAGAAAAGATGGGGAGGAAGCAAAAGTTCATCACGAAGTCACAATGCTTCAAATTCTAGCATCACTTTCAAAAAACAGGGAAACCTCACATGCAAAACTGATTGATAACCTATTCTCAAATTAAAGCACATGAAACTTCATGCGAACACAAGAACATACCTTTCTATCACAGATGCCCAAACACCAGAACAGGTTGCCTAGAAATGTTGTGGAGTCTGCCTCCTTGGAGATGTTGTTCAAAACTTGGCTGGACATGGCCCAGGGCAATCTGCTTTGTGCTTTGTGTGATCCTGTTAATGTCTGCCTGATACAGGTCAACCAAGGACTGGGATGAACAATTTCAGCTTTTCCTGTTTGATTTATACTGCTCCTTTAATCACACAAATAGAAAAGGAACATTTTGTTTTCTTGATTAAGAATCACATCAAAAAGATGCCATCTTTCTCATATTAAGCTATTGTTTAGTCAAATGTATTCAAACAGCCAATTCATTTCAGTGCTCCCAAACTCAAAAGGGATCAAGACCTGATTAAGTGCTTTAAAGACAATGTACTGTCCCTCTGCCAGGTCTCACAGGAGTGATATTGGAGATACCAGACCACTCACAGAGGAAATGTCCCTTCAGTACATCTGCAAAAATCTACACAGCTGCAAAGGCCCTTAACAAAGGCAACACTTATAAATTCTTGTTTCTTTAACATATAAAAAGGTAACTCACACACAAAAATGAATGAAATGCAGCAACTTCCAACAGTTGTGTGAGAGTTAAACATGAGCTTCTGGGGAAAGTATTTTCAAGTTGGCTCAAAGTTGTCAAGCAACTACTGACACATAGTGGTAATTCAGAGAAAGAAACTTTTGCTCTTAATGATCCAGACACAACTGCCTCAAAAACTGTGCTAGAAATTAAACCTGTGCTTACAGTCCAGCGTCCTCTGAACTCTGCTTTGCTGACATATGGTCTTAGCATGCCTCCTGTCACTTTGAATTCTTCCAAGGACAGATGTGAGCTGTGCATTGAAGCAGGTTGTCTCTGTGTTCCCTGCTGCACTCAGAACAGCTGCATTACAGCTGCATAAGGCATTTACTACAGGAGGAGAGGAAACAGCCAAATGCTTCTGAGAATGGGACTGTATCCCTGTCCTTTACAGGAAGGATACCAGGCTACTTATGGTAAATGTTGCAACCACGGAAAACAGATAATTTGCTATCAGTAAGAGAATATATACAGCTTAGCCAAGAAATAAGGAAAGCTAGCCAAGCATCAAAACCTTTTTCTTCAAAACTTTAACAGTTGGCAAGCACTGAAATCTTTTCTTTCAGCATTTAGCAGACCTAAGATACTTAACTGAAATTCTTCAAGGAAAGTATGAATCACACCGCTTTAATAAAAAAAATCAACTTGCAACTTCCTGGCTTCATGGGGAAAAATCAAATGTTCAGGTTTCTTTTTAATACATTGATACATTATAGCATAATGGGGCGGGGGGAAGGTATAACAATTCAGGAATAATGACTGTAATTCCCACAGATCCCTGTGTTGCAGCTGCTGACATGAGAAAGGGAAGCCACTGAGTACAGCTCCGTATTACAGTGACCCACCTGTTCATGTCCAGAAGTGATACAGCTCAAAGCATCTCTGTTCCTACTAGTTAGCCCACAACCTGATCAGCCTTCCACAAAAATCCAGAGATGCTAGTAAATTTTATAAATGGCAAACAGAACTCAAAAGACAAATGTGCTGTCATGCAGCACAGCAATGATGCCATTGCTGACATGTATGTTGCATCATCATCACTCATCAACGTCGTTCCTTTTTCCCCTTTGTAAATGTGCAAGATTCTCAGATTATGAAACTGCAAGTACAGCAAAAGATGCAAAAAGCTTTACACTCTTAGGTTTATGTCCCTATTCATAGGATGTGTTTTCTTTATAAAAGAAAATAACCTTACATAAGTGAAATCTTAGAAGTTCAAGTGCTCAGCACACTTAGCAAAAATGTCACTCAAATCTAGAAACTGAGATCCTTTTCTCTTAAAAAACTGTCCTCCATATAAGACAGCAAAAACTCTGTCACCCATTATCTTCCATGGCCTATACACAGTCATGCCATGAAAGTCTCTGAATTATCTCTTCACCCATCCTGGAAAAAATCAAAGGAAAAGTAGGTCCTCTTTGTGCTATATTCAACTAACAAGTTCAGGCCTACTGAAACCAACAGTTATTTCACTCAAAAACTAAGCTGTGAATCCTGTAAAAAACACTGGAATTTCACAGAGGGCGTTTTATGTAATTTTACACATAACTTTTATTAATTCTTCAATTATTTTTTAAATGTGCGCAAAAATTGAATGAATAAATGGTTCAAAAGGAACATTCATTTTGTACGGTCTTTCAGGAAACTATTCTGACATTTTTCTCAACAAATGGAAATACTGTTCATAACCTGACGGCTTTCTTTAAGAATCATAAATAGAACATTTCCTATTTGAATGGAACTAGAATTCCTAATAACATAACGATGTTTTATACCTTCCTTCTTTCAATACCTATCTTAGAATCATGTCTGAAAAGCAACAATATAATCCTTACAAATGTGGAACACCTTTCCTCCATTTAAAAGGAAGGCTGAATAGAAATTGATGCTTTATCTCTAGCTTTTGTCACCACTATTCCTTTGCAGTTTCAGCCTCTCACATCTCTACTGTAAGTTATACTGTCACTGATAGAAGCTCTGGCAACAACATATTCAGCAATAAAAGATGTTTAAAAATAATAAATTATTTTAAATGTTAACACAAAAAGCATATTTATTGTATGCTTTCTAACCTAGAAAATCCATTACACCTTAGAACTCTGAAAATAAATTAAAACTTGCTTTTAAAAAAGCTCTATTACACTATACTTACACTTGACTTCATTCAGGTATTGTGTATTTGGAAATCACAAAGAAGCTAATTTCCTAGGATTGTAATGGTATGCAGCTAAGAGAGGAGAACTTCCTCATTAACTTGCATAGCCTAGTATAAACTCCTGGCTAACGCTGAAAGAGCAATTCTTGAAAGGCAATTCTGCATTTTATGTGAACTAACATATTCACTTAAAATCTATTAAAATGTAAAAGATTAAAAACCTGAAATATAGATTCCAATACTCTGACATTAAGTTCAATCCAGACCAAACTTCATGTGGACATACCTGTATACCCACAAAATATATCAAACTCCCCTAGATTTAACCATTGCACTGAAGCTCCCTTCCTGAACAGAGCAGGCACCTGCCACAGCCATTAAAACAGAGACTGTTTACAGTTTTCCTGTAGTGCCATGTGTGCAGGGAAAAGCACCCAGACCTTCCCCACAGAAGGCAGCCACAGCACAGGCTCTGAAGCCTTCACCAGCTGGAACAGTGATCCTCCTTCCTGTGGGTCAGACGCACCCTACTGCAAACCTCCAGTGAAAAAAGGTTCTCTACAGCACTGCCCAGACAACTCCACAGTCAGAACCCATCACAACCCTGAGTAATTGAAACCTTTGGTGCTTTCAGCATTCAGCTTTGCATGGTGTTTTCTCCCCTCTCAGGACAACTCTATGTCTGGGAATAGTTAATTACCTTCAGATTTGTCTGGAGTTGGAGCCCTTGCTCATTCTTTCATTCTCAATTCCATATTGTCACCAAAGAGTGTGTTGTGCCTGCCCAGGTGTGCACTGGTTAGGGAGAACTCCAGCCTGTCAAGCATTCAACCCAGCCAGGAGGACAACTCACAGAGCATGAGGAACAGCATCACTCCTTCATGGATATCAAAGTGGTTTTGTTTTCTAACAGGGAATGAGTCATTCTCACGCCTATTTCAGTTCAATTAAACATCTTTAGGGGAAAATTTATGATCAAATACAGAATCAACACTGTATCCAGGGACTGTTAATGGACACCACGTATTTATTCAGGCTTCTGGGCCTCTTTTAATGTTTTACTAATTTTGCCTTGATGACCTATTTGTATCTAGAATCTGAATTACTGACAAATCAACCAGAATCTTCCCTCACTTTTCATATCCTTCCAGGCTTCTGCATTCTTCTGAAGCAATGTCTTTCTCTGTCAAACTCTGTAATATCAAGTAATATTCATGGCCTTGGATTCTGATAAAAATTCTGTCCTCCATGTGATTTTGGACAATTATCTAGAGGTATTTTTGGAATCCCTTTCAAAATGCTCTCGTTACTTTTTGTGACACTGTTCCTAACTCACTTTGAGATACAACTCAGGAGTTAATGCTGCTCCCAAAGGCCTTTCAAGAATTAACCTGGCATGTCAGCATGCTACCATGTTTATGGAGAATTAAGTAGACACAGTTCATTAAAACACATTCAGTACTTTAGCACTATGCACACAGATCTCACTGAACTCCATGGGAGATAAAACTAAGTTCCTGACAGAACTGCACCCTATAAATCTCCCCCTGGCAAGCTCAGGACAGAACTTTGTAAGATTGCTGGTTGAAGGCTTTTTCACATTAATATGTAGATTCCAAAGAGCAAATTCAGCTGGGAATTACAAGCAGAAGCAAAAGTATAGATTTAATGCAAAGAAGTTCCTGGACTTAATGGGAAGCTCTTTCCAGTTCACAGAAACATATTCCTTTTCTTACTGAAGTAAATTAGAGGGGGAAAAAAAGCCCTACAAAACCCAAACCATGAGCCAGTCCTTTGTCAGCCTGCACAACCTACAGTGCTTGGTGTTGTGAGGCATCCTACACATCAGCAACCTTGAGGCCCTCCTAACTCTGCGGCTTCAAGGCATGGCTGAAGACAGGTTAGTCAGTCACCAGTTACTTTTGTTTCAAGCAGAATTCTAACATGCAAGAATTTCTTCAAGAAATGCAGAAGCTGCCTTAGCTGCACAGTGAGATGAGATGCTTTCAGAACACGTTGCTCCTTCCACAGCAGTTGACTGAGAATCCTGGCAGTCCCCACTCATCCTGGAGCCAGACACGGCTTCTCACGACATCTTGTGGCAGCAGGACCAGCTGACAGGGATTTTGTTTCCAAAAAAGTAATTTAGATGTGAAACAGTGATATTCCAGAAAAATCAAACACACAACAAAAAGCACTAACTTATAATCAATCTGGACAGAGTAGCAACACTTTTCATAGATAGAAAAGTTCCCCATAAAAACAAAGACACAAAGCATAAAATAATAAGACCATTATTTTAAAGCAATAAAGTCAGAAAACTGAAATAAAATCATTCTAAAGGAATTCAAAGTGCATGTGATCTACAGATGTACAACTAAAATACTACAAGTATATATTATTAATACTTAACATATTCTTACTTATTCTAACAAAAAAAATCAGAATTTTCTTTTCACTTTGTGGTTTCAAGGGAGAGATTGGTGTAGAAGGGAAAAGCTTCATTGTCTAGAAATGTAATGACAAGCTGACTCAATTAGGCTAATTTATTCTGACATTTATGTTGCATGTAACTGGATAAATCGCAAAACAGCAAATCTTATTTCCCATTTGTTTTCAAATTATGTTTCGAGAAAAGATGTCTTTTAATTATAGCTGAAAAAAACCTTGGAATATATCAGTCACAGAAGAATTAATAGATAGCCCACCTTGAAAAGAAAATCAGATATAGTTCTAATTAAATAAATTAAATCCAACAAAATTATTTAATATATGGTCTTAGTTCCACAAACATACTCATCAAGGCACACAAGAAAGCTGTTTTCCCAGTCGTTAACTGAATAAACCTTAATTCACACTGTTTTTTGACAGAATGTATTTCATTTTCTCTCTACGAAACTTCACGTCTGAAATCCTGAGCCAGCCCCTCATATAGCTTCTGGAACAGTTTTTGCTGTCAGGGCAGAAACAACTGCCCTAGACTTTTCTAGACTTGGTTGGAAGATAATGGAACAAAACACAAGCAGGTTTTATGTAGTCAGAGATGAGCACTGGAGGACAAAGGGAAAGCTTCTGGGAGGAATACACAAGCAGAACTGCAGCTCTCACTGAACAGTCACAAAAGGGTTTTCAAAAGCATTTGCTGTAGCACCTTCAAAGCAATAAAACCCTACACTAGGAATAATTCATACTTGTCCTTCAAATATGAAAAAAAAAATAATCTACATCTCATTCAGGTCACGCACACTGAGATTACTGTGTGTACTTGTGCCTTTCTTACTCTCACCTGTTACTGTTCTGTGAAACACATCACAGAGTTAGCAAAGACAGCCCTGTCAGCACTAGGACTGAGGACACCAAGCACCTCATCCACCACAGGCTTGTCACACACAGCATCAGCCCCCTATGACTGAGACAAAACATTTCAAAGATTAAAAAAAGGGCACTTTCCCACAGGGATACTCAGAAGCAATAGACTTAAGTCTACAAAGTCCCTGAAGGACTACTGTGACTCCACAGAAACAAACCAGACATTTAAAACCCTACCTACTCTCTTGTCATGCTGCAGACATTTACTTTGTGTGCAATACAGAACTTCAATTTATAACCTGCTAGAGACTGAAAAGCAGACTGTTGGCACAAGATTTGCTGGCACACTTACACAAACTGCAATTAATATGAGATTGTGAAGCATGGATTTGGCACCTTGGAGTCAAGCCCTCCTCCAGCATCATGAGTGTGCTTTGGCAAAATCTGAAGAGATTGCAGGGGACAGGGAGAGAAGTCACCACAAATGCTCATATTGCAATATCCAGTGGAAAAGGTAATTAAGCTGTTGCTAAACAGAGAAGCAGCAATAGGCTACAAACCCGCAAATCCTGACATCCATTTGCCTCCGCTGAGAAATGGTCTACAGACTAACATTGTCTCTTTGATGAAAATCAGGTTTTGGGTCATTTCTACAACCAAATCAAAGCAAAATCTCATGAGCCCAACTGCAGCCCCCACCTCGCACTGCTCCCAGCAGCTACCCCCGTGCCGGTGGCAGTGTCACGACCAGAGGGGGCCACAGACACCCCACGCGCACTGCCCCTTGGGTGCTTGACACTCAAACTTCATCTTCCGCCTGAAGAACACATTCACGTTACATCTGAACTCACCAACTATTCAGTGCTGCAAAGAACAGTTTGACTTTCTATTTATCTTTTTCTGTAAAGAACCCAAATAGACACTCAAAAGGCCTTCAAGTAGGAGCTAAAATAATCTTGGACAATATTACCTCAGTGAAGTAAAGCATATCTTTGTTTCAAAAAAACAGACTGGGAAGCAGAGTGGCAGGAAGGTGATCCTCACAAATTGTGGATCCTGACACAAGAACTGATCTCTCCTGCTTTCAGAAAACAGTTTCTCAAGGTCAGCAAACTTTATTCTCATGTAACACTGACAGGTATCTCTCTCAGAACAGAAAATCTCACTTTAAAACAGACTCTCCATACCTACTGCAGATATGCCGCAAAGGACAGTGATTGTTGTGACAGACAATCTTATTACCACCTCCATTTCATTTGAGAATGAGCGTCTGGCAGCACTTACTATAAAAGACTATTTTAAGCCTCATTTTTATAAGGAAGATCACTTTGAAAATCACTTGTTACAGACCAAAGACTTTCATATTTATTTCAGTATCAATAAATAATTTCTGTTCTGTAATCCAAAGAAATCCAAACTAGAATGAAGACCATTAACCAAGTATTTTTCAGAATCCCAGTGAGAACTGAAGACTGAAAATCCAGTCAAAGGGAAGGAATATTCATTCTCTCCATCTCAAAAGACATTAAAACAAAGGATGCGGCCATGAGTCTGGATACAGTTCCTTTCTTTCATTGATTTTGTAAAAAAAAAAAATGTAACAAAACATTTTAATGTTGCAGCTTTATTTAAGAGAAAGTGACTTTTGAATTTTTGGTAACACATTTTCTATACAAAATCAATACAATGAAAAATAAACTTCAGCAGTGTTCTAGAGCAGATTACAGGCTGTAAACTCATAATCAAATGTACTATATTGGAAAAGGTACCTTTGTTCAAAGTCTTGTTTGCAGACCAGCACCATGTGATCCCAAAAATCTAGTTTTACTTTACATGCCAAAAAACCTCAAAGCCCACCCAAAACCACTTCCTAAGGAAGCAGTTGTTCAACCTCACTGGTTTTCCAATCTACAGTAACAGCTGTGACTAAATGTACACAAGAAACACACCAAGATTTTCTACAATACCTTCAGTGAGTAAAGATCAACTTTTATATACCTTTAAAGGTTTCTAAGGAGTCATGGACAACAAGGTATTTGGATAAAACTTTATGAATTGCCATTTACATGGGACCCAGAAGTCCATGAAGAAATTTCAAAGCCCTGTAACAGTTCCTTTTAAAATATTTCATTGCAGCAAGTCAATTTCATTGATCTTGGGATCACATTTTTTAAACCTATGTCTGCAGTACACCAAAATCCCAACATATCAATAAGCAGTATGAATAGGATCCAGTGGGGACAGAGAAAAACCAAAACAGAACAAGCTATGCAATCCTGAAATTATTTTACTGTTCTTATTACATGCTCAGTAGAAAGCAAGACTTCTCCCAACACCCTTTTGTTTCAATTTTTGTTTGAAAACAAGTTTCTCAAACAGAAAATCTATCTTGGGAAGAAACTTTCTCATTATATACCTAGTTCCTCAAACATCCAATTTTGAGGGTAACATGGCTTCATGCAACCCTTACAGACACAGGGAAGATACTGTCCTCAAATATTAAGGCCGTAGAGAGCCACCAGATGGGGCAAAACACTAATACTCAAACTGTAAAATAATAGGTACTGTAATTTTTGAATTTGCTGTTCTTTGTCACGCAATCACATTATACTTTGTAGAAGACTGTAGAGGTTTCTTGCTCTCTGCTAAGGCTGCTTCTCACTTCATGATTCCTGAACTCAATCTGAATTGTTTTATTATGGTTGTTCAAATAAATGTTCTAGGAACAGCACCAGTAAAAAAAGGATGCTAATCCAGTAAGCCCAGAAAATTGGCAACTTAAAGTCTTCCCTAGAAATCGAAAATTTTCCCGAGAGATTCCACTTCCTTTTCAGGCTTTTTGCCTTTTGCTTTCATCTGTGAAACAGCCACCAATTATCCTTTATCACTGCTCTCCATCCTGTGATACCAATGTAAACAAAACCCAGTGGTAGAATAATCAAGTTTTGCCAGAGAATAATAAAGCACCATAATGTTACACCTTTGTTCCTTTCAGTAAGTTATAGCAGCATTTAGAGACCCAAGCCTCACATATTCTAATGCTTAAAGCCTTACTTCCAGGTCCTCTGCACCGCTTTGGCTCCTGGTTTTAAAACAGAAGAGGTACTGAACATAGGATGTGCTCACAGGAACAAGGATAGGAAATTCTGTGAATTTGTGTGCAACAGACGTACTTAGTGTCTGGTGACATTTACAATGCAGATTTGGCTCTCTTGTGAGGCTGAGGAGTCACTGGCATTGAACAGTTTTGCCATAGCCACCTCTTCCAGCATCATAGTCTTGGCGATACTCATCTCGGACCTTACAAAGAGGGAGAAAGGGAAGTCCGGTAAAGACAAAGCAAAACAATTTCTCAAAAACTCTTACACCATTAGAATACAGTCATACTAACATCTCAACATGTAAGTGGCTACAGAGAGCTGACTGACTAAACAGAAGGCGAAGTGCATCATGCAGAAGCCCAGAACAGCATAAACCAATTTCCTGTTTAATTGAGACTGAGGGACTCTAATCAACAAAATCCAAGCAAGGATGGCTGGCCTTGAGCTTTGGCACTACAAGCCACTGCCACCTGCTCCACTTTGGGTAAGCCAACTGCTGTCCTGTGTGTTCCTGACAGCTCCTTACATTTTGTGGGCTTACTTATATGCATTATCTCCCCAGGCATCCAAGAGATGTTTCTGCAAGTACTTTTAATGAAACAGATGAAAGCGCTATTTATTCTTAGTGGATTACACTGCTATTAATCAGATGTCTTTCAGTGGTATCTTAAACAATGACTCCTAAGTTGCTATTTCTGAAATTGCTCTTCCCTTAAAACCCCAGACTGTACAATAACCTACCTGTCCCCCTGATCTTCCACGGCCGTACTGTCTACCCTCCTTAAATCCTGCATCCCAGTCTGTCCTTATGATTCTGTCATCAAGTCTGGTTCCATTGATGTATCGCATTGCATTTTCAGCATCTCCTCTGGCATAATACCTTAGGAACAGGTTAATGAAAAAAAATGGACGTCTATTTTCAACACATGGGAAAAGGAACAATATCAGGTAGGGTAGGCTACAAAACCAAGTCTTTGCCTGAACCAGGTTCCTGCTCAGTTACTGTAAAAAGCAACCACTTTTATGAAGCTACACCACCTGACAAAACTGCTAGTAAAAAGGAGGAACGTGCAAGAATTCAAGCATTAAAAATGCATATATTAAGTTTATCTGTCATGATGACATTTAACAGCACAAAGCCCTACTGCTAAAGAGTGAGACGTCCCAGGCATGGTCCGTTCATGTTACAAACTTTCACCAGTCTGGTGAGATCACTGGAACCAGTAACAGAATGATCCTCAGAGACGAGCACATAATGAAGTCACACGACAGGAATAAAAGATGCCAAGAGAAGCTTTACATATACATTCGTACAAAAAGAAAGACCTTTCTACCTGGGCAAGGAGAATATGAATTTACTGCAGAGATCAACTACCTAAGAGATGTCCACATTAAAGCATCACAGTGAAAGCAAGCTGTTAACCCCATTCGACGTGCCGTGTATGTTCGAATCACAGAACCACGGTTGGAAAAGTCCTATAAGATCAAGTCCAACCGTGAACCCAGCATTGCCCTATCTCTCTAGGCTCTCCCATCGACGCTTTAGCAAACGATTAATTTTATCCTCGGAGAACTCTCCTGTGACTCGGAGCCTGCAATACAGAGCAGTCCACCCACACCGTAACCGCTCCTGCCGCCCCGCACAAGGATACTCCACGAAGCAGAAGCCGCAGGCGGTTTTCTTCACTTTGTCCAGCCCCATGATGACCTTCTTGATGTCGCCGCTCTTGCCGAAGAGCTCGTGGATCTGCTCCTCCGTGGTGTAGAAGGAGAGGTTCCCCACGTAGAGTGTGCAGCTCTTCCTCAGCAGCCGCTCCTGGTCATACCGCGTCCCCTGGTCCGCAAGGACACAGCGTTACCTCACGGCCCGGCCCTGTCGGACCGCGTGGTGCCCGCCCCCGGCCGCGGCTCACCCGGAAGTGCTGGTCCCGGTACTGGCTAAGCTCGGCGTAGGAGTCGCTGCGCAGGATGTTCAGTGTCCCGCCGGAGCTCATGGCGACGCTGGCCTGCCCGGCCCGGCCGAGGCCGGCCCAACCCTGCACGGCCCTGCCCGGGGCTGCCCAGCACAGGACGGACCCACACCGGCCGGCCCGTGCCTTCCCCCGTCCCGCGCACGCGCCCTGCCGGCGCCGGGCGCGCAGCCAATCCCGCAGCGGCCCGCGGCTCT